>JAQFXN010003269.1:0-11205 GCA_034693365.1 Liacarus xylariae | reverse complement strand
CAATATATGGACAAGTGAAGACAGGATGGATATCGTGTCCAATTTAAAATGATCCGCGACTGTATGTACTAGTTTATTATTGAATAACCTGAATTATATTGATATAAAATTCTAATTGTAGTGGAATTTTTACTGATTAACTTCATGATGTTGAACAAACATTTGATCTCATGATACATTTACTGTAAAATCTATCAGTATGTTTGCCATACATCAAGGATGTTGAGGGTCCAAAATGCTAGGTTCATTTAAAGGAGAGAGCCTAGAAGTGTCTAGGTGAGTGTAAATGGTGGGTTACTAAGAGAGATAATTTTTTCAAAAAAAAAATATGTTTTGATTATAATATGTAATAAACGTGTTTTTAACTAAAAATTAGTTTATTAATGGTTTTTAATATAAAACTAAATCAACGTTGCTAAATATAGTTAATTTATAAAGCTAATTTATCTCTGGCCTACATATAAACTATCCATAACATTGCACACAAATAATTATTTATTTCTTTAAATGTTTTTATTTTGTCTGAAATTTCTCAAGAAATCATCCATGAGAACAGCAATTTTACTTAATTCCTACTGCCTAGCACAAATTTGGCCAGATCAAAAAATATATATACTAATAACTTATTGTTTGTGCCGAAAGATTATTCCTTCATGTTTTAAATCTCTTATTCAAAAGCAATAGATAACTTAACAAAACACATATATTTAGTAAACAAGATAAGATTCATATACAAAAATTACAACTTTTCTACAATTTTTATTCTAACAACTTTTACTTAAACATCAGAAATTATCTATCTTTATGAAGAGAAATGTGTCAGACATATTTTGTGCCTGCTTAGGTTTAGTCTGTGCTGTAATAGGATTATGTCACTGTCCAAACAGTTGATATATCGCGTTATTCAACCTCCCATGGTACTTAGCAAACAGATCGAAATGCAACTATTACCGATAAATAGTCGGCGCAATTGATCCAATAGATTTTACGCATCCAATAAACTCAGTATATTTGTCGGGCCAGAAGTGGCGAAGCTATGATGCCTGGTCAATTAGTTACCATTCTTGGCATATGTTACATTGCGCGAGGAGATAAAGATCATGGTTACAGTGAGTAACAGGTACTAATTAACCGCGATGCACTAAAAGATAGTCTACTATGTGAGCAGAAATAAATTGTAACGAGTTTAACTGATAAAAATAACTTTTGCATTTTATATTTAAGTTTAAACTTATTTATATTTAAAACAAAAAATTAATATATTTTATAAATATATAATTGATTTTAAAATGTTATTTGTTTCATATATTGATTGTTTAATTGTAAACCAATTGATATAATATAGTAATTTAATTATGATTACATTATAATATATCAATTGGTTTGCAAACATTCAATATATGAAAAAATAACATTTCAAAATCAATTAAATTTTATAAAATATATTCATTTTTTGTTATGAATGTAAATCAGTTTAAACTCAATTAAAAAATGTAAATTTCTTTAAACAGACTGATAAACATTTCGCGAATTGATAAGCAGATTAGCAAAATCTTTATAGTAATGTTCAAGAACGGTTTATTTTTATAGACTGTACATATTGAGCGATGACGTTTAGTCACAGAACATTTAGTTTATAGCAAATTAATCATATAATTTATAAAATAATTTCTAAATTTTTAACACATAAATTGAAAAATAATGTAATTAGAATGAATAATAATCAGGGGGCAAAGGTCGACCGCATAAGGGATATTATAAGAGTCGTAAATGAGTAAAAATTTTAATTTTCCCTTTAGTTGACGTCAATACTAAAAATTTTGTTTTGCCAGGCACAATTCCGTAATATTTGGTTTACCAGCTGGAGATGTGTCAAAGCTGTAAATTTAATAAAATTTTGGCTAAAAGTGATTTATTTTCAAAGATATGTCCTTAATGTTTTTTCATGTCTATTAATTTACAATTATTTAATAACATATTTGCTTCTTTCGACATTTCTGTACTTTAAAATAAAAAACTTGTTAATATTGGTGAATTAAACTAGTACAAGTGGATCGATGATCTATCAATTCAGAATCGACCTGCACTAGTCATAAGCTTAAAGTTATAGCTTTATAATGATATTCCGAGACGGGACAATTTCGGAATAAAAAGTGTTAAATTTCGTTCGTAAAATCGGAAGTAAAACACTGAAAATTCGGAATAACATTTCGGAATTTAAAAATTAGAATTTTAATTATTTTAAAATAGCCAAGTAAAAGTCAGCATTTCTGAACGACAATTTTGAGAGATTTCGTAAATTTTTAAAGTAATCCCTCAAAAAACTTATCGGATTTGATGGACATTTTTTTATAAATTCAAATAAAAGAGAAAAAATCAAATTTGTTGAAAATTTAACTTCAATTCTTTTATTATCAAATTTTTATACTAATTATAAAAATAAAAGTTTTCATTCTAGTTCAATAAATGTTTATCAAATATTCTAAAATTCTTGAAATTTTAGATTTGAGGAAATGATTTTTATTCATTTTTACCACAAAATTCTTCATAAATTCAGGTTTTTCGGACTTATTTCCTAATTATCGGAAAATAGGAATTATATCAAAATTTCGGAATTTTCCGAACATAAATGGGGTGTTTTTTTAATCTATATCTCCTGATCGGTAAAGATTTTCTTAATTACGACAGATCTGAGTTACAAGAAAAAAGTCGTATTTACGAAATTGTCCTGTCTCTGATGATGTTGATTCCGATATGATGGATAGCCGATCCATATGTGAAAGTGCTCTACGTGAAATTGCACAATACTTCTTTACTGATCCTATTAAACAATCCACAAAATTAACCTCATATATAGTATTTAAACGTTCGAACGAAAGAACTATTGAACGTACAAGCACAAATACATTGTCATCCAGCATTTCAGAATCGACCTGTACTGGTGATAAGCTTAAAGTTATGGCTTTATTATTATGTTGATTCTGATATGATTGAAGGCATATAAAGTCTTGGACAAATAAAAATGCCAATGGTCTGCAGAGTTTCTATTCTATCTACAAAACCCTACAAACCGAATAAAGAGCCATTTTTCGAAAGTAATAACTTTTTAAAAAATTATTATATTTCAGAGTTTAATGTATCAAATTAATCGTTAAGCGATTATCTTTCAAAATTATTGTTCAAAAATACCATGTGAAATTGCATTAACCGGTTAAAATTGATAGTTCAAAAAGTGTGCTCTCAAAAGTTTTTTCAGACCAATTTATATCATTTTCGGTAAATTTAATTGAAGATATCTCAGGAACTATAAAAGTTGAAATGATATTCCAAAGCTTAAAATAAACGTCAAATATACCTGATCATTTTATAAGCAGGTCATAAAATCAAGGACAAACCATACGAAATTTTATAGCATAATGAAAATTTCATTTTCTGCATTTTTATGTGATTTCAGATTTTGTCAAATTTAGACAAATTTTCATAATTCCAGATTTGGTACTTCATGTCAAATCGTGAATTTTTTGTTTGGAAATTAAAAGTTTTGTTTTATGATGTTTAGAATCGTCTAAAATTTTATAGAGACTTTGTATAACTTTTATAATAATTGAAAAATCTTTAAAAAAACAAAAATAAGTATTGTATTATCAACAAGTGTTTGTCTAAATGGGACAGTTCACTTTATATAATTAAGGTTATCAAGTAAAATTAATTCTATACATACAATGTGTTTCTTAAAGTACAAATTCTGACATGGTTTGGTACAATAAAATTCGGCCACTTTAGGGGAACAATCTTTACAGATAATCATTGATTATTGATTTTTTTGATTCAAAACCCCTTTGTCTCAGGGCTTATTCGAACGCATCTACTTTTGATATCAAGTCAGTGACGTTAAGAGCTTGACTATTATACAAGGCATAAAATAATAACATTAATTTTAAGTAATAAATTGGTTTCCAGTTCTCAGGTAATATATTTAGACTCTACCAAACCATATCAAAATTTGCAGTTTATGAAACATATATAAATACTGTATATAAAAACAATTCTTACTCAATATTTTATAAGCTCATGGAGTAAAACAACAATCAGTTCTTTGAATGTGAATGTAAAACAAATAATTGAATCCATTAAATATGCAAAAGGATTTTAATGAAGTTTTACAGTGGATGATCATTTTAAAATATACACGATATCCATCCTGTTTTCATTTGTCCATATATTGTTTATCAATAATGTTTTATGTTTCAATAATTTTCAATACAGTATATAAGGTTTAATCACTTTTTGGATTAATTAAATTCAAACTTTTTAAGCTAATAATTCATTAATACTGATGTATATATTTCATATTCATAGATAAAACCTATCAAAACAATTAGTATTGACTATAAAATATTTATTTAAAACAAGTATGAAATGAGTTTGAAATATATTCATCACTATTAATGAATCATTAGCTTAAATAGTTTGAATTGAATTAATCCAAAAAGTGATTAATTCTTAAATACTGTATTGAAAATGATTTAAAAATAAAACATTATTGATTAACAATATGTGGACAAATAAAAACAGGATGGATATCGTGTCCTTTTTTGAATGATCTGCACTGTATATTAAATATTGAATTCCATTTGTGTTGTGTTCTATAACTACAAGCCTTTCCAAATGCCACACATTCGCTGATAACTTCTATGTGTTAGATATACAGGTAGCAAATTCACAGTACCTATTCATACAAGATCTCCAGACTTGAAAATGTCAGAGGGGAGGTATTTTGGCATTCACCCATCTTTGGGGGGTTTCTCCCACTTTTTTCTCAAAGTTTATGGCTATCTGTCCATAAACATAATGCTAACAACAAATTTTGCCATTGGGGTATTGGGGGCTGGACCCCTCCTCTGGACATCCCTGCTGTTCATAGCACATAACCAATTCATCAAAATGGGCTTATTTGATAGTTTAGACCTAGGATGGTCAAAATTATTTGGAGCTTAAATTAATAGTATTGTAATTTATTGGATTAAGAGATTAAATTATTAAGAATTTTTTTTTTTTGATTGTTCAAAAAGATTATTACTATTTTAATAGAAAATTTAATTTTATTTGTCTAAAAACTAAACTCAATTTCACATTTCATTCAAATCTAGTAGTATTTCACTACTAATCCATATCAACTCCACATTGAATATCACACTATTTGTGTTAGTATTAAAGACTGATAACTGACTGGCTATCTATTGGATATTAAAAAAGTCTATATAAATTGGCCACAAAATGGGAAACGAAGGTTTAGACTGCCTATCAGTTTTCAAATGAATATTCTTAAGGATTAGGAACAGAGGTTGAGGGCAATAGACTAAATACGTGTGTTTGTGATTTTTGTAAAATACCCCTCACCCCCTTGACTTTTTGCGATGCAGGCAAAAAAATTTTGTTTTACCATTACTGCCCTTATGAAATTTCTTATTTTGGAATTCCCTCGAATCGGGCGACCTTGGCTACCCCTGGAATCCAGGGGCTATCAGGGCCTGGATTAGGAATGATTTTAAAACACTATAATTTCTATAGAATATACAATGAATTTGAATTTTTTTTAGATGTTTATCAGTAAAACGGAATTATTTATTGAAATATAATTAATATTAAAACAAAGAAATAGTTTTATTTCAAAATATTTTTATATAAAATTAATTTTGCAAAACATTCATTGAATTATTTGGTTTGAGTTTAATTTCACTGCAATTTAAGTCACTATTTTCGCCAATTATTTGAAGCACTTCTGCAATAAAATTCGTTTCAATCTCTTCAGTGAATACAATACTGAGAATAGTATCCAAAGCGTTGACCAATTGCTCTGAATTTTGGTGTTCAATACAATTAATAGCAATCGATAAGCATTTGGAGTAAACGACAAAAAACTTGAGCTCTTGTTCGGTGTCAGAGATCTGTTGCAAACTGTTCTCGAAATCATTGGAAATGAAATTCAGGAAACTTTCCATTCGTTTATAATATCGTGAAATCTGTTTGCTTTGGAATTCTCTCCAAACCTGACGTTTACTAAAATTCATGAATTCTTTATTTCCATTCATTTCTCTCATCACATCAGACAATGTCTTAATTGCTTTCACTTTGTTTTCGATTACATATAATTGATATTTAGATCGAATATAAAGTTTTCGATTGAATTCTGTCTCCTCTTTCAAGTCGTGTAATATATTTTCAGTAATAGAGCCGACGTTTTCATTGCTGTCAACCAGTGCTGACCAATTGACTGAAGACATCTCATCGATCTCTAAGAATAATCGTTTCTGTTTTGGCTTATTATTCATTTCATTGTAACAAAAATATATTCGATTTCTTTCATTCAATTCTGAGAACTGTTTTTGTATTAAATCATTCAAAGGCTTACATCGAGTTATAGTTGACCCACATTTGGGACAATTTATAAAAACATCGATATTTGTTATCAAACAAAATATTAACAAACTTTTCAAAGCATTCAATTCAATAATGTGTTCACAGTTTTCGAGTTCAATGAATTTCGAAGATTTTATTTGTGAGACAGACATGCCTTCAATGCCATACAATTCATGGATTCGTGATTTATGACAATCCAAACAGAACTTCAGACATTTCTCACCGCAAACACCAATACATCGGTGACCACAACTCAACTTTTTATCGCAAGACATTTGACAGACATCTGAATCCCGAAATTGTGAGCATTTTTTTGAGAACTTCTTGTGTTTGCACTTCCAGTTTCGAGATTTAGAGCATTGAATACACGGCTCACTACAGGTGTGAAAACATTTATTGTGTGGACAACTGTTGGCACAGATCTGATCACAAGGCGGACAGTTCTGACCACAAATGCCACTGCAGTCGTGACCACAAATCAACTTTCGCTCACATTTTTGCTGACAATTCCTGTGAAGTCGGCTTTGGTTGCATTTAACACAAGAACCCTCACATCGATGGCCACAAACTAACAAATGATCGCATTTTTCAGTACAATATTGTGAGGAATTGACAAAAGTCTTCATCCAATTACAGAACAGTTTGTAGTCGTGTCCGCAATTCAAGGGAAGGATTACTTCTTTCTTACAAATTAATTCATTCAAATTCTTATAGCATTGTGTCTGTACTTCGTGTCCGCAATCGATGAATATCTTTGAAACCGAATGCAAACATCTATTGGAATCACAAGTTTCAGAGCATTTAAGTTGGCATTCGTGTCCACACAATAAAAGTTTTCCGCAACGCATATAACAAATCGGAGATTTAGAGCACTCGACAGATATTGAATGACCACATTCTTCAATAGTTTTCTCCACTTTTACCACACATTGTGTCTGACATTCTTCACCGCATTTCTTATCGCATTTGTGTCCGCAATCGAGTGTTTGTTCGCAAGGATTATAACAAAACATACTTCCGGAACAGATTTCTTTGATTTTATGACCACATTTGGGGACAATTTTATCGATAGGTATAACACAGTCTTCACATTCTTCGGGAAAGTGACAAATCGATAGACAATTGTGTTCGCACTTCAATAAATTTGCTTTCAGACAAAGTTCACTGCATTTGATCCGCCGATGACTGATGTGACAGATATTCTGCAAACAGTTGTGACCACATTCTAGAGTATGTCTGTAGGGCTGACAACAACCACCGAAAGGGCTCTTCGACTCAAAATCCTTAACATTTGAAACTTTTATGACTTTTTCCGAATGATTAGCACATTTAAGTTCTAACTCCGGACCGATTGCATTGCCTTTCTTTAAATAATTAGTAATTTCTGTCCAAAGTTTGCTCTTTTTTGAAAGACAGTCAAAATTTCCGACACAATAAAGTCCTTTCTTAGCCCTAGAAAGGGCGACATTAACTCTATTCGGAACCTTTAGAAAACCGGTTTCATTGTTGTGATTACTTCTGACAAAAGACAATAAGATTATATCATTCTCTTCGCCCTGAAAATTGTCGACACTATTGGCCTCAATTCCATCGAATATTGGATCCAATTTTAGTAATTGTCGGATAAGAATCAGTTGAGAGGAATATAGGGTTAGAATTGTTATTTGAGAGGAATTGTAGTCTTGATATAAAAAGTGTTTACACAACCGAACTATGAATTTAGCTTCAAATTCATTGGATTTACTCATTCTCTCGTCATTTGAGGACTCATTGTTTGAATGATTTATGAAAAACATATTTCTCTTCACTCCTAAGAAAATGAATTAATTATAAATGAAAACTACATTTAAACAAATGTTTTGAACGAACCTCTAATGTCTTCGTAATGTTTAACACTTTCGTGATCTTTAAGTTGTCTATAAATATGAGGCACTAATAGTTTGGAGATCTCGGGTCTCATTCTGTGCTGAAGTTTCAATTGAATGAAAGGCATTCTATTCTTAATCATTCGCTCGAATAGAGAAACGTCTAAATTGTAATCATGTGTCAACTCATATACGGCAGGGATAGGTCTGAGTTGCTGGTGATCTCCGATTAGAATCAAATGTTCGGTATTTGCAGTCAATGAAGTGATTACATGACTTTCAAGCACTTCAGCCGCTTCTTCGATAACAATTATCTTCGGATCAATTGCTTCCATCAAATTCCTGAACTTTGCGGCGCCGGTAGTCGTCATTCCAACGATTGCACGGTTGCCAATCAAATACATGTCCTTTTCTAAGTGGAGTCCTTTCAAAGTCTCAACTTTTTTATCGAACTCTTCGTTCATATAATTAAATACTTTATTCTTCAAATCGATATATACTTTAACCCAAAGCCTGTATAGTCTCCACCGATCGGTATAAGACATTTGTGTCACATCTCTGATATTAACCGCTTTATCGAAGTTCATCACATCATTAGAGGTCAATTGGAAAGACATTTCAGACTTAAGTTGATTGACAACTCTTTTTGAAATTCGTTTCAATGATTTACTATTAGTTTTGAATATTGTATTAAAAACTTTGGCATTCGCTTCATTGAACAGAATATTCTCATAAAAGTCAAAATCTGTTAAACGGGTTTCAATAATCCGATTCACTTCTTGTTCGTCGAATTCCATTTCCACCCGTTTTTGGTACAAATGATTAGAAATACTGTTTTCATTAAGATTTGGCACTAAATTTCTGAAACCATTTGACTTATTCTCAAAATTAGTTAACCATTTAATTAACGCCAAATCAAATTCAGCCGAAAAGTTATTGAGCAATGATTTCATTTGAGATTCAAACCAATTCCCGGGCCTTAATTCGTAGAGTTCTTTGAGATTAAGTAAATCCATTCGACAATTATTTATTTCTGAATCTATTTTTGTAATTTCCAAATGAATTCCTCTCATATTGTTATAACAAATTCCAATACTTTTGGCCAAATTTGATGGACAAAGGCTACGATCTTTTTCTTTGATTGCTTTTAAAGTATAATCTTTAAGAATCTCACTCTTGGATTGGCCACCGATTCGGATCAGATTATCACAAAAGGGAAGCATTCCTTCTAAGAACTGATCCAAAGCGTGATTTGTATAACAGATAATTACAATTGGCTTTTGATTTATTGGACTTTTGTTCAATTCGTTGCGATTGTGATGAAGGGTTTGTACTATTTTGAGTCCGACGTAAGTCTTTCCGGTTCCGGGCGGGCCTTGAATTAACACAAACTCACTTAAAAGTGCTCTCTTGTAGGCCTCGTATTGCGAATCATCGAAATCCAATTGTTCTGCATTTGGCCATTGAATCGAATTCATTATTTTCACCGATTTGTTTGAATTACTTTTTGTTGTATTATTGGACGCAATAATTGTCGAAAAGTCGTAAACTGTTTGGCCGTTTATATACTTCGGATTCAAAATACTTGTTTTCAAATCAATTATATAATGTTTGAATGGAAAGGGTTTTTTGGCCAAACTCTTAAGGGCTAGAAGTGTATGTTTATAGGCTTCGAAGTACACCTCCGACTCAATCATCACAAACGATGTCTTCGGGTCGATATGTTTGAACTCTTTGGTCAGACTTTCGGTTTCGAACTCCAATTGAAACAAACCTTTAGATAAATTCTCTACATTTCTATCGCCGGCGACCGAAGCGAAACAGAATGTCTCGAAATTATTGGACGAAAGACATAGTAATGAGCCGTAAATCAATCGTTTGGAGAACTTATGATTGGGAATACAATTGACTTATAGTTAAGTAAAGGGTTTATTACTATATTCGAGACATACCTTCCAATTAATATAACACAACTTTTGTCCATTAAATTGGGCCCAAAAGGCATTCAATGACTTCTGACATCGTTTGCCAATTCTGATGCCTTCATATACTCTAATGTCTCTTATTTTGTACTGTTTTTTACCCGATTTGATGATTTGCTTGTATTCATTAATACCTCTTCTCATCGATCGATTCAGATCTTCGCGAAGAAGTTTGAACTGAATGTCCAGATATTGGTCAACACTATAGTAGTGACCGATTATCTTATTGGGTCGGAGTATCGGTTCCACACAATCGCGTATTTCTCTGACTGTTGGACAAACACTGATTGTTGTGAAGTCATTGACTAAAAGTTGGAATCAAAGAATGAAATAATTGATGGAATAGTTGTGGGAATTATAGAGTAATTACTTTCGCAGACATCACTCGTCTCTCTATTATTGCCATTAAAATTAAAATAACTCTTCTTCTCCTTCTTTGGACTGTATTTTCTGGCACTCAATTCATGTGTTTTAGACATCACTTCTTGTGTCAATTATTCTTCAACTTTCAGTAAAATATCGGTTAATCGGAAAATAACGGCAAAAAACAATTTAATTGATTATAATATTAGTGAAAGTAATTTAAGTCTAATATAACGTAACTTAAAGTCATTTCAAAGCATTGAAACAATAATTTGATATAATTTTTGTTTGTCTTTACAGTCAATGTATTATATTTTAGATTAATTGTCATATAATTTGAGAAATACTTACTTCTTATGAATTACTTTATGAGACTTTTAAAAAGTTATTCAATGTTTTCAATCTTTTAATATTTAAATAATTAAAACAAATTTCATTAACTTTTTAAAAGGAAAAGACAATAATTTTGGATAAAATAAAGTGAAGACAACTATTGAGACCAGAGATGTTATCTAGAGGGTTTATTTTGATAACAGAGTAAACCTGAATCATATCTACTAATACTAAATCTATTA
>JAQFXN010003268.1:0-11209 GCA_034693365.1 Liacarus xylariae | reverse complement strand
AGTAAGACGGATAAAGACTACCATTTGTAACGTAATTTGTGTATATTTACTTCGCACCTATAACAAATTAGTAATACACGTAATTATACACGTGATCTTTCTCCTCCATCTTGAATTGTAAATGGTAAATGAGAATAACAATATATTGATGCAATTGTATTATATTCCCATTCCATATTGTGTTCCCAAAAAGCATTGAGAGTTGAGCTAAATAAACTTGGCTGAATTAATAGCCAATAGGAAAAGAGTAGGAAAACAAAACAAATTCCTGCCATCTATCATCATTTGAGTGGGAACATGCAATTTGTTATTGTTACTGTTACTATCAATAAATTTAGATTGATTCAATATAAACAATAACAAACTGAACACATCAATAATGTGTTATAACATTGTTTTATTAGCAACATTATTAATGTCCTATTGAAACATTGCAATCACCATAGTTACAACTAAATGCCACCGAAATAATAATAGATGGCGAACGTGTGCTTCTGTTTATGCGGTTTATGTTATTCCTATTGGCTCTAATGTCAACCCTTTTTGTTCGCGTATGAAGAATGAGAATTACTTTAAATGAAATATGGATTTGCATTTAAGATGTTTATAAATCCTTATTATTTCAACTTTGAATAAATATATGATATAATGATATTTATTCATTTCTAAACCTATTAAACTATTAAATCCTTATCATCTTTAATGCTTTAAACTTCTTTATTGATATTATATCAGTAAATACTAAAAAATTGACCAATTTTTTGATAAATTCAACTTTGTAATGAAGTTTCTTTCCAGTAAGAAATGAGGTTTTATTAAAACCCCGATAGTATAGTGTTGGTACTATTTAAATTATGCATTATATCTTAAGGTTGGTTGCTATTTAAGTAGTTCCAAAAGTGCATACTCTATATAAGATTAGTCAATAAAAAGCAGCCAAAATAAATTGCGATATTTCAGAAATGGTTCAATTTATTTGAATTCTTTAAAAAGCATATAAGAGCGCCACAAACGATTGGTATAGGGCTTCGATTCCCATTTTGTGGCTGTCAGCCAATTTATATTGACTTTTTTAATGTCCAATAGATAGCCAGTCAGTTATCAAGTTTAATACTAACACAAATAGTGTGATATTCAATGTGGAGTTGATATTGATTAGTAGTGAAATACTACTAGAATTTGAATGAAATGTGAAATTGAGTTTAGTTTTTAGACAAATAAAATTATATTTCCTATTAAAACAGTAATAATATTTTTGAACAATAAAAAAATTTCTTAATAATTTATTCTCTTAATCCAATAAATTACAATACTATTAATTTAATCCCCAAATAATTTTGACCATCCTAGGTATAGGGAACAAATATCATGTTGATTTAATAGATACTTATCGAGAAAACGTTAGTTTTGCGAATGTCATATCTCTAGGCTATACCAGGGGTGGTAGGATTGGGGTAAGAGATAAAAATCTAAAGATGGATAGCAACACTTTAATTTGATATAAGAACCATCAAAATGGAATGATGGATCCGATTGAATGGTCAAATGAATTCATAAATTAATGATTTTTGTAACAATTAAGTTATAATTTTAAGTTTTCCGCCAAAATAGGAGTTAAAAATTATAATTTATAATCTTAAGTTATATAATTCATCAAGCTGTTGTAGTGATACACCTTAGTTTATTTTAGAATGTCTTCATTTTCTTCCATCTTTCATCATTTTCAACAAATTTCTATCAAATATATCCATAAAACTAAATTATATGTTAAATCCGTGACATTAAGTATGGAAAATACAATAGGTCTAGCAATAGGTTGCAATTCGATTTAATGGTTTTTACATCGAAATTGTCACTGACTTATGGAAAATGAAATTGCCTTATTATTGGCGGAACATTATAATCATGTTGAATCCATATTATAAGTCACACACATTTTCTATTACTGTAATTAAAAAGATTCATTTGTTCACTTTCGTGAATCCTTTCGGAACGGGGTTTAAGACCAGCAATTTTTTTTATTAACATCCACTCCTGTACACCACCACATACTTGATTCGGACCTAGATATTGGTATTGGAGTGTGAAATTGTCTTGAAATGATTCCCTTTAAGTATGTGTCCCACTGGTCCCTTATTGAATGACTTTCAATCCCACTCCCTTCAGATATATTTTGAATCCATTCCCTCGGCGAGGGATAGGAAGGGAAAATAAAGAGATTGGGGATTCCCGTTTCGCATTCTAATTGGTATAATATTGGTCGAAAAGTTTTGGCTAAATTTTTAATAGTCTTAACTTAAGAGCAATAAATTATTCTTTAATTTAACTGAAATTTTTATTTAAATAATTAATTCACAATTAAGATTATAATCGAGTTAATTTTGATTTATTTTTAAAATAATAAAAGCATTCGAATTGTAAATAAAAATAGATTTAAAAATTATTATTATTATATTATATTATATTTAGAAAGTAGAAGAAAATATTCTTCTTTTAAACGTTATATAATATTTACTGTCACTTAAGGTCAGAAACAAATACCAATAGAGTGTTCGGTTATTTAATACATCCATTTATGAAAGTTCAAAAATCAGAATAACTGACGCAATTAATAGTAGGGGTAGCCAAAGAGAGGCATAGCCAAGTTAAAATGTCGAAAATTTTTGGAGAATACCCCCTGAATTTAGAACTGAAGGCAAGCTTTTTAGTTTTTACCTTAATCCTTTGGTAAAATACCTCCAATACTTTCCTTTGCAGCTTTAAAACTATCTTCACTGAGTTTTCATACCTTATCTTCAAATCACCATATTATACCTGCACTGAGTTTTGAACAACATTTTCTACAAATATTTCCATCTCTCTCGGCCAAGCTTGGCTACCCCTGCCTAATAGCTGTAAATGATTTAACCTGGTATTAATTGAATTGAATCCATGTTTCCATCACTGATTTCATTAATTTCAACATTTGTTTGCCTTCTATTAATAAATTCAATCATTTGTTTATTAAAACTACAATCGATTAACTGATTGTCGAAATACTTTCTAATTGTTTCTTCACTTATATTATACGCTTTCATCAGTTCTTTGAGTCTGTCTTCGCTTTCAAAACCTGTATTGCAATCAAATAAAAAACTTTCATTTTCTGTTAAATCAATCAATTCATGAGTTATTCGTTCATTACTTGGATTCAAGTTTTCATCAGTTAATTCATTCAATTCAACAATCGTTTTGTCAAACGACTCATTGTTTTGAATCCATTCTTCATTTTCTAACAATAATTGTTCAGTTCTTTCAAGAATTGTCTCAATCGTCTCAATCGGCAAATCAATAAAATTTTCGATAATATTCTGTTCAGTAATTAAATCTATATTTTCATCACTTATTTCATCATTTGTTTCAACAATTATTGTATTATTTTTATAAATAATTTTCAAACAATTTCGAGACATTAGTTGATTACATGAATTCTCAAGATTTTTGTTTAAGAATTGATTCGGTATTTCATTTGGTTTTATATTAGTTTTTGTTAAAATCGGTATAAAATTTTCCGAATTATAGTTAAAATCAATGGTTTGTGTTTCAAAGTACTCATCACTTGGACTGACATTACCTTCGCTGAGATTCATATCTAATGGTCTCATAATTATTGATTCTATAGTTTCTTCACTTTTAATATGTGTTTTCATATGCTCTTTACGACTGTCTTCGGTTTCAAACAATTCATTGCATTCAAAATTAAGACAATCAAAGGTTAAGTCAATTACTTCTTCTTTTATTTCTATATTTCTATCAATAGTTTGTGTTTCAAACGACTTATCACTTGCAATAAAATTACTTTCGCTTTGATTTTCATTAAATAATTCAATAATGTCTTCAATTTTATTATGTGTTTTAATATGTTCTATAAGTGTGTCTTCAGTGCCGAACATTTCATTGCACTCAGTGTCCGAACATTTGAATTCTTGTGTTGTGTCGAAAATGGGTAAATCAATTAGACTTTCATTTGTTTTCTGTTCATTAATTGAATCATTATTTTCATCACTCATTCCATCATTTGATTCAACAAAAGTCTGATTTTGATTATCGAAATCAATATCTTCTCCAATGATTGTGTGAACAGTTTTAATATGAATTCGAAGATATTTTTCACTAAAAAATTGTTGATTACATGAAATGTCTGGACATTTGTATAAACTTAGAAATTGATCTCTAGTTTTATTAACTTTTATATTAGTTTCCGTTAGAATTTGTACAAAATTTTCTGAGTTTTCTATAGAATATGATTCAATGGTTTGTGTTTCAACAGAATTATAACTTTTAGTGATATTATCTTCGCTGAGGTTTATATTCAATGGATTTATAACTATTGGTTCTATGGTTTGTTGACTTTCATTATTGATTTCCTCTAATCCTTGAGAGTAGTGATCAGTTTTATAGTCATATTCAACACTTTCTTCGATTTCAAACAATAATTGCTTGCATTCACTGTTCGGACATTTGAATAGTTTTAGAGACATTTCGGAATCATTTTGTTGTCGATTAGCCATAAATTCTTCATTAGTATTCAAAATTTTTAACCATAAATTCTTATCTCTATTTTGTTCATCACTTTTATAATGTGTTGTCATATGTTCTTTAAGGTTATCTTCGGTTTTAAACATTTCATTGCATTCAAAGCAGTTATAACACATGTCTTCTGTTAAATCAATTATCTTTTCATTTACTCCAATATTTTGTTTAAGATTTTTATCAAAAGTTTGCGATTCAAACAATTCATCATTTCTGATATTCATATTTAATTGTGTTTCATTGCTTTCTCTTCTTTTATTATGTGTTTTCATATGTTCTTTAAGACTGTCTTCGGTTTCAAACACTTCATTACATTCAAAGTCCTGACATTTGAATGAAGTGTAAAACAAAGTCATAGTTTCCTCGCTTTCAACCGATTCTTTATTTGCAAACATTAATTCTTGTTTTGTCTCAACAATAGGTAATTCAATAATATTTTCAATTATTTCTTGTCCATTAACTAAATGCATATTTTTATCACTAATTCCTTCATTTGATTCAACAATAGTTAGCTTTTGATTATCGATATCAAGAAATTCTTCAGTAGTTTTGTGAACACTTGTCATATGCTTTTGAAGCCATTCTTCTCTAAAAAATTGTTGATTACATGAAATGTCTGGACATATGAATAAATTTCTTAATTTATTTGGCATTTCATTTGCTATTATATTAGTTTTTTGTGCAATTATTACTTCATTTATTCCTATATTCTGTTCAGAACTCTTATCAATAGTTTTTGTGTCAGACGACTCATCACTTCTATTGATATGATCTTCGCTGAGATTTATATTCAATTGATTTATAACTATTGGTTCTATAGTTTTTTGAATTTTATTATGTGTTTCCATATGGTCTTTAAGTCTGTCTTCAGTTTCAAACATCTCATTGCATTCAAGACAATCAAAGGTCTTGTCTTCCGTTAAATCAATTATTTCTTTACTTATTCTCTTATTTTGAAGCGATTCTTGATTTTCAACATCTATTGATGGTTGTGTCAATTGAATTGTTCCAACAATAGGAATATAATTAAAATTTTGAATTATAGTTATTTTCGGGTCATTTATTGAATTCATAATCTTATAACCAATTCCTGCGTTTGATTCAACAGTAGTTTGATTTTGATTATTCAGATCAAGAGCTTCTCCAATGTTTGAATGCATTGTGTGAACACTTTTCAAATGAATTTGAAAATATTCTTCATTAATAAATAAAAATTCACATGAATTCACTGGACATTTATATACATTTATTAATTGACTCTGTACTACATTTTCAGATACATTAGTTTTCATTGAATTCTGTATTAAGCAATCAATAGTATTATGTCGTTTCATATGCTCTTTAAGTGTGACTTCAGTTTCAAACATTTCATTGCATTCATTGTCTGAACATTTGAATGAATTCTGAAACAAATCAATAGTTTCTTGATTTTTAAGCGATTCTTCAATTGTGAACAATTCTTGTGTTGTGTCGAAAACCGGTAAATCAATTAGAGTTTCCATTGTTTTTTTCTCATTATTCTTATCACTCATTCCTTCATTTGATTCATTGAATGTTTGGTATTTGTGAAAAGTTTTTAGATGTTTTTGAAGCCATTCTTCACTAATGAATATTTGATTACATGTATTGTCCGGACATTTATAGACATATATTTCCGGCAATTGATTTGCTTTCATTGAAATCGGTCTGAATTTTTCTGCAATTTGTTTGGGAAATGAATCATTAGTTTGGTTTCCAAGCGATTCATCATTACTATTGTGGCCGACGTTAAAATCGGATGGACCTGTAGTTAATGGTTCTATAGTTTTGTTACTTTTATTATGACTTTTCATATGCTCTTTAAGTTTAGTTTTGGTTCTAAACATTTCATTGCATTCATTATCAGAGCATTTGTAGAATCTGTGAAACAGATTAATAGCTTTATTCTTCTTAAGTGATTCTTCAGTTGCAATGAATATTTGCTGCGTTTCTTCTGAGATATCAATCGGAGACATAATATTTTCATTTATCAATATTTTTTGTTCATTATTTGATTCTATATTCTTATCACTCGTTGTTTTGTTTAATTCAACCGTATTTTGATTATCAAAATCATAAACATTTTCACTGATTGTGTCATTTTTGTGAACAACTCTCATATGATTCTGAAGCCAACCTTCACTAATAAACAGTTGATTACATTTAACGTCCGGACACTTAAACAGATTTAGAAATTGTTGCGGTATTTCATTCATTTCTGAATTAGGTTTTTGTATAATTAAATCAGATTTTACTGCATTTTCACCACTAATGAAATCATAGAAATCGATGCCTAAATGTCCCTCTGATTGGTCACTACTCTGTAATGACTGTTCACTACTGTTGTGGCAGTTCTTCTGTTCATTTAATGAATTTTTACTTTTATATATTTTATAAGAATCAGTGAAATTGCATTTATTTTTTCGTTCCGCAATCATATGAACGAGTCTTATGTGTTGTTTTAGTTTAGACGGAGTTTTGAAACTCATGTCACAAGTGGTCGGTTCGTAACTACATTTATAGGGCTTAAAGTTTTTATGACAAACCCTTAAGTGTTGATTGTATTCATATCTTTTCTTAAATCCTTGGCCACAGTTATTGATAGTACAGTTATATTTATGTCTCTCTGTTTGCAGTGATTCCATCGGATGTTCAGAACGTATGTGTTGTTTAAGAGTTTCCATACTTTCAAAACATTTCTGACATGACTGAAGACAACATTTGAATGATTGAAGAGTTTTATGACATTTGCCTAAGTGTTGAAAGTATTGGTATTTAGTCCTAAACCTATGGCCACAATCAATGACTTTACAGATGTGTTGCACTGCTTGTGTCGATTCAAACGGATGTTTCGATTGAATGTGTTGTTCAAGACTTTGAAAGTTTCGGAAACTTTTCGCACATAACCTGTGACTACACTTATAGGGTTTAAAGCATTTGTGACATTCGGACAAATGTTTCATATATTGGCTTTTTGTCACAAACTTAAAGTCACAGCCAATAAAGTGACAGTTCTGTACACTCTCTCCACCACTACTTTTCCCAACTGTTTCTTCATTTTCCAATAATTTATTGGCATTAAAATTATTTAAAGTTTCGATAATTATCTCAGAATTAGATTCAATTAATTCACTATCGATTGGATAACTGTTTTGCTTTGAATAACTATTCTTTAAAATAATTTCAGATTCCATAGGATTTTGTGTACAATTATTGTCAATAGTTTGTGAGACATACGACTCATTGCTTTGAAGTTCTGTATCATTGGAACTGAGTTTTGATTGATTTTGATTTAAGAGATTTTTAATATTTTTGCTTATTGTCTGAATTTTGTGAACATTTTCCATATGATTCTCAAGACTTTTCTCATTAATAAATAGATTATTACATGAAGTGTCTGGACATTTATGTATGTCTTTTAATTTATGTAGCTCAACTTTTAAATACCTTTTCTCATTAATTGATTCCATATTTTGATCATTTATTTCTTCAATAATAGTTTGCCTTCTTCAATTCAATATTATTAATAAATTATTAATAATAATCATTGTTAAGCTGTGAAAAAAGGCTCTAATAAGTGCTTACAATTAAAAATTGAGCGTAAAGTGAATTTAAGGAATAATTATTACGATTGTAGTTAAAAGGTTTTTTTGAAACACATCCTAAAGTACTTGTCTTAAAGAAATTTTGTTAATATCGTTAGTTTCAGATTAATAATACAAATTAAAAACTATTGCCGTTGAACTAAACCCAATTCATTGATATATTGGCTCAACTCATTTGTTTTTAATTTCATGTATTTCTTATCTAAAATACGAATAATCACTAAATCTCTATTAAATAATTTATTTATTGACTAATAATTAAAACCGTTTAACTCAATTCCGAGACTTAATTCTCCAATTTGACGAACCCTGACATTTTTAATTGTTTGAACTTTTTAAAGCCTTTTTTCACAGCTTTGGTTATTATTAATCAGCTTTAGTTAGATTTTTAGATTCAAAAAGTATTATTTTAGTAATACTTTTTATGATTAGACGACTTCTATTAAGTTAAATAGAAAGTAAGAAATATGATTCCATTAGTAACCTTCTAATTTTCTAGGGGGCACTTATAAACTATTTCTGTAATATATTTATAACGGATGTGTTTTGATTTTGAGCTCAAGACTTATCTCAAATTTAATAAGACTTATATTATTATTTTTATAACATATATTAATTTCTTCCAAGTGATATAGAGGTGGGGCTATTTTGCAAAATCTCAAACTCAGGCAGGTATTTAGAATATACACATCCTTGGCTACCCTTGAAATTATTATATATTTTAACAACCAAGTTTCTTTATTACAACTTATATTAAACTTTAAACCGTTTATCAAAGAACTATTAGAAAATTATCAGTTGTTTAGGTACTGTCACCTGAAATTGCATTAAAACAATCCAAAAGGAGTAATACATCACATGTCGTAATAACTATAAAAATTTTAGCTTATATAAAATATTTCAGTTATCTTTTTAAAATTCTAATTGCAAACAATTTGAGCAAATAGAATTTTTTGTAAAAATTACATTTTTTATGATAGTATTTACCACTATTATTAGCTTGACCATTATAACGATCACTTGCACATCTATAATCGCTTAGGAGTATAAAGATGGCAAAGTATTGTTCATATAACCTTGATATTCTTTGACAATTAATTTAAGAGTACTATTACAATTGGAACTTTCCTAGATGCAAATAGTCCGTGTAATGAGAATAGTTGGAAAACCTAAAAGAATGACATTTATAGAGTTATCCTTTTCAATCATGTTGACCATGGTGGCAGGAATTTTAGTTGCCCTAACAATTTACTGAAGACTTACACACGGGTTGTACCCTTCCCTTTGTCCATCTCTTCTTCTAACCTTAGACTGTAAAACTATAATAAATAAAAGATGAGTCCAAATATCATTGATAGGTTCATACATTTTATTTACTTCAAAATCACAATAATTTTATTTGAATTTGTACTTTACATAAATTACTTTTGAAAATATTTTTAATAATAGTAACTTGTTCGAAATAATAGAAAAATTTGTTTACTAGGCTCATTTCATAAATATTGAACAAATTTTCATTACAAAATTTACCAGGCTATTATCTACAGTAAGCGTTACCATATCCAATCCCATTTGTGCAACCAGATCTGCAAACCGTTTGACGCCGAGCAGTGTTACCACTCCCATTTGGACAAGAGTACAGGCCATCGTGAACGCAGGTTTCACCGCCGACATCATTGTATACACTGCCGGCCCAACCACAGTATCGTCCACTTGAATCAGTCATAGATCCGCATTTGCAGCCATCAACATCTTTTATAAATAGGCAAATGACCAAGCAAATCAATACTAAGCATGCGAGTTTTCCGTACATTTTAGTAAAATTTAATTAACAGTTAATTATAAGAAGACTAATATTCATTAAACATTCAAAATTATTGTTTTATATATAGTTTGGTATTGCAATTGAATTGAAATTGAATGATAAAGATGAAATTATAATACATGATCATCAACATAATAAATTTGTAATGTTGTGCTTATTTCTATTTTATTCTGTTTAAATCATTAATTAATTCTTAGAAATTTAGATAAAAATTACAATAAAATATATTATTGCATGTAAATATGTTTGTTTGTTATAATTTTCTTTATAGATTATATTTTTAATGATCTATAAATTATACATTTATATATATGACATTTATAATTTACGTACTTTTATGATATCCATATGGATTAGGGGTGACCAATGAACTCAAAGTCAGGGGGTATAGGGTACTGGTATCACAGGGGGAATATAGAGGATGGTATTTTCAACTACTTTATTCTCCTTATTCCTATAAATGATAATAAACTGTGAGCAAAATTAAATCTCTAATATTGTATATCTAAGTAAGATAAAAAATTAGCTGTTTCTATCAAATATAATTGATTCATATCTACAGTAACTTTAAACGTCATTTTTCTTAGAAATGTTTTTTATATTGTTTAATGTAAATACAATAAAGTCTGAATAATAAGTCATTGGCAAATCTAATCATAATATTACTAGGTCGTTTTAGAGAAATTACTCAGTTTGTGTCAAAATATTTTGCTGAAAATTATTGCAAAATAATTATTAGCGGATGAGAAATCTTCATTTATTTTATTATAAAATTGATCAATTGTTGGTTAAAATAAAAAAAAAATAGTTTATTAAGTATTTGAAATATGAACAAAATAAATAACAATTTAAAATTTTTGATTTTGCAATTCTGTTTCTGCAAATTAATCTCAATATTGATAAGTATTTGAAAGATTTTTCATTTTTAAGAGTTATAATAATATACAGTAATATAATATTTCAGAAATTATTATTTATAAAACTTATAATTATACGCTGTGTTTCTTAAGACAGGATCTATTAAAGGATTGTTAGGGTGCACAGTGGTCACAAAACACAAGTCCAACGGTATTTTGTTTCACCCCGGGTGGTCGAAATACAAGTGACCAAAACATTTTAGAAATTATTGACAAATCATTTTCAAAATTTAAATTTTTAAAGTATGTCTGTAAAGCAGCCAATGCTAAGACAT
>JAQFXN010003267.1:0-11210 GCA_034693365.1 Liacarus xylariae | reverse complement strand
ATAAGATGCAAATGTTTAATTAAATCTGATTTAGAATTCATTATTTAAGTGATATTTATATAGTATCTAATGATTTTATTAAATAACAATTAATAAATTTTTTTTAACTAAATATTCTATATTATTCCTTAAATTGTCAAAAACTTACAAATAGGTTCTAACGTATCGAATAGGCATTAATAGGTGCAATAAAAGTGGACCCTCACTTTGTGATTGGTTTGCACACAAACTCTGGATGGATTCCTATGAACCGATAAAATAGGCAAAATAGTTCTTACAATGCCTACTAATAATATCAGAATTGAATTCAGACGTCAAATCATTGAGATCTACGGTTTGAATTGAATTACAAAAAATATCCGAATAGTATTCATAGGCTTTTGAGATTTCATAAGGGGGTCAATATTGACAAGTTTATACAAAAACCTATCCTTTCCTAATGAAAATTTTATCATAATTTCGATCAAAATCGGTTATTTGTTACATTTGACCGAAAATCTTTTTTTATTTTCTGCGGTCATATCCAGAAAAATTCGGTGAAATTCGGTTTGTGACCGACAACGTATATATTTCACTACATATAAGTTATATTTATATAATTCTTTGAATTTTTTAAAATTCCTGCTCAGAGGTGATGAATAGAGATTCAACTGTAAGAATCATTCTATGGGTTTTTAAATTAAGTACTGTGCTTTCCTCATTCGGAAAGGTATAAAAACTTTGAGATCTTTGCACAGAATAGCCTGCTTTCCATTACTAAATTATATTTTTTGCATTCAAATATTCTCATCATTTAAAACTGATATTATATCAACAATGGCTATCACATCCTATACTATATTAAATAAATGTCAATCAAAGTTTCTTTATATAGAAATTATGCAAAAGGAATGTAAAATAAATTCATTTACAAATGTCATGTGATTAACGAATACAATAGCTGTATAAATATATTTATCCCATTCATCACCAAGCTTCTTCTTTGATGAAATATCACCTTGATATAAGATTTTTGAAGTTTTTGAATTATTCGATATTTTTGAATCTCTTCTAATTGGCTGTAATTGTAGTGAATCTCTTCGATACATATTCTTCTGGTATTTTTTAAATTAATAATTAAACACAACTAAACTTCTTGTTTAGCTTTCAATGAAATTATAGTTCAAATATAAATTACTATTCATTTAAAACTAGTTATCTTTAGGGGAAAACTTAAGATAACTAAAATATTTTATAAACCTATGCGTGAGAGTCGAGTATATCATTATATCATTTCCAGAGTAATTAATATTTCTATTCTATTGTTAATATTAATCTGTTAACAAGATTTGGTTACGAAACATGAGAACTAATCTCATTCAAAGACCAGTTTTGAAGCACAAGAGATTCACAAACTATAGTATTTAAGTCAATGCATAGATAAATAATTAAACGAAAAATGTTGTCTAGGAATGGCCAAACAATGGGAGGAAAATTTTATAATCAGAATAACTATATTTTCCTGACTATTTAAATGTATTGCTAAACCTTGTCTGTCCAAATTAAAGTTATTATTTTTAAAAATCTCCTATATTTTTTGTAGAAAAATAAATTAGACTACATGTATATTCCCTTTGATTCTTCAGAACTTGATTATTAATACCCACATTATTATACAGCGAAAACCAAGTGTACATCAAAACACTTGATTCAAAACACTTCCATTTTGAGCATACTGGTAAATATACGAGAATCAAATCAGAAACTAACTCATCACTAAGCCATTGCTTAGGGCTTATGATTAGGACAGGTCGATTTTGTCTTGATGAAAATGTCTCATAATTAAAATTTTTCAACATTTTTCAATTTTCAGTCTCATTTTTGACATAAAAATATATATTAAATAATTGACAAAGCTAACTAAGAATTATTAATTCATTTTTTCAGTTCTTTAAATAATTAAACTGAAAGTATCTAAATTAATATCTAAACAAACCAAGACAAGGACCACTATATAAACAACTATCATATTTGTAATATTTACGAATTTGGAATTCATTGGTTTTAAGTATTTTAAGTATAAATGCTTGTCATCTAAATTACGATAAGTGTTAAGAATTTCCTTTTAGTTAAAGATTAATTATATTGTTTGACACGAATCTCAAATCACCAGAATTTTAAGGCCAAACCTATTGTTTAATAGATATGATATAATGAATTGATTTCTAGACTCTTAGAAAGTGATAAAGAAATCAATAATAAATGATAGGAAACAAAATTGATTATCAAAACATTTATTTATTAATTGTATATTATATGACATACACTACTAATTACTAATAATTTATTGATAAAGACATTGAAAAATATTATAACTTTAAGGGTTTTGCTGTTTGTCATCCGTTTGATTGATAATCAAAGTTCTACATAATATTTAAGTGTTTTATCAGATTTACAGTTCTTATGACCCAATTTGCAAATGTTTGTGGAAATTTTGACAAAAGCAGGACTCTATCCCTGCCATCACTGCTACAAATGTAAACATTCCTTTCCATTAAAACAATCAAAAGAATAAATTTAAAAAAAAGAAAGAAAATGTTTTAATGAGTTTTGTATTTTATTAGAATTCACGCACAAAAAGAAATATTGTTTACAAACAATTTAATCGTTTATAAATAGAAATATTGTCGAAAACAACATTTGGTATTAAATTAAAATAAAATACTATTAATATATGTTATGAAACAATAAATAATTGAATAAAGTTATCGTTATTTATAGCGCTATAAAAAAACGGATCAAAAAGTAGTCTATAAATGACCTAAAGCTGTCTCTCATATAAGAGTTGGGACTAAATAGGAATAAAAGGTATAAATAAGTTAATAATTGTTTATTAAGTAATAGTTTTTTTGTTATAATAATTAAATATTTTGTACTAAAAAAAGAAGAAAAAAAAGTAAAATCCAATCAAAAGCTTTTGGTTTTTCTCTTATGTTTTTTTAAATGCAATTACTTTTAATGAACACATAATTTATTCTCAATTTTTTGTCAACACATTTGTCTGCTCTCTGTTCGGACAGATATGTTTGTTATGAATGTGCGATAGAGTAGTGGTTTTGGAGTCGGAGCCGAACTTGCAGTCCAAGTATTTGCAGCGATAGACAGAGCGGTTGTCGACCTTTATTTCCCCTCTATATCGGCGAACGTTATCCAAATCGCAAACTCCACTCGATTTCATGCCTTTAATACCGAAACCGCAGATATGGTTGCGTTTGTGGAGAAACAATAGATTCTCTGTTTTGCACACTTTGTCACACATTGGAAGCGAACACTTGAAGACTGTATGCGTTGACTGGATATGTGTTTGCACTTCTTCTATACTATTGGAATAGTATTTGCAGTCATTATGTCTGCAGAAGTAATTGGGCTCGTCTTCAATGTTCTTCATCTTAATGTATGACTCAGTGCTCGAGTTCTGATTCGACTCCATTGCCATTTGTGACCGACTTTTCTTAACGTTATTCTGAGCGCAGATCTCAACACTTCTATTGAGTGGCGATTCTTTCATTCTCTTCTGTGCCATTCTGTCCGCTCCGCCCATAGCATTGACCACTACTGTGTCCGACCGGAGGTCGTGATTCATAATGTGTTCATATATTTTGTCAGTGAATTTGGTGACGAATTTGCAGTCAATATATTTGCATAAATAATAGTCAATTCCTTCGAATACTTTGTGTTCAATAAACCCATTGTTTTCAGTCTTAGTGTCAGATCTGTTGCTGAGATTTGGTTTGACTTCATATTCCATTTGTTGACTCGTTTTGCGATAGTTTTCTTCAATTGGTTTCGATTTTTCAGTTTTGCGAACATTTTCTCCGTTTTGTCTCAAATTCTTGTTTTGCGATATATTTTTCGATTCGGGTTTTGGTTTCGGAAGTATTTTGCGTTTGTCGTCAATCATGTGATCATTGTTTCTGTCATTCATCGTGTAATCGATGGGAATGTGCGGAATGTCTGCCAATTGTTCGGTGTATTGCTTGTAATTATTCAATTGTGCCTTCCATTCATCTGAAATATTATTTAAATAAATTATTAAAATTAAAGTAATTGCAATTTCACAAACCATTATTTCTGTAGGGGCAGATATGCTGGTTATGGATGTGACGCTTCACACAAGTGAAGTGTCGGGTCAGGTACTCACAGCCCGGGTATATACACCTGAAACAAGCAAAGCATATTAAATAAATTAATTTCAAAACTACAGTAATTTCAATACAAACCGATAGCCTTTCTGTCCATTACTCAAAATAGTCCGTTCCCTGTATTGGAGGAGATAGTCATTACGACAAACACCGGACACATTCTTCTGGTAGCCATAGATTCCAAAATTGCAGATATGGTTCTTCTGGTGTTCGACCCACGAGTCACGGCTTCGGAAGACTTTATCACAATTTGGTTGAATACACTTCAAAAAGAAGCCGATATGAGTGGTGTGAATGTGTCGCGCAATCTCTTGTGTGCGCCTACTCTTGAAGGGACAGTAGTCGTTGTATTTGCAGAAATAGAATTTTATTCCATCGATTACTTCGAGTCGGATATGATTTTTAAGTTTCGAAGCACTGGTATATCCTTTGACACTCAATACCACATTATCTTGACTTAAGTTAACGTCAATTAATTGACTCGTTTTCGACTCAAAACTCGCTTCAGTTTTGACTTCTTTTTTAATCGACATATCTGTCACTCCATTCGCAGCCATGTCTGGCATTCCATTCATTGCCAGTTCTCTCACTCCATTCATTGCTAGTTCTCTCATACCATTCAATGCCATATTAGTGCCGGACATTGGTTTGGATCCGGCCTTCGGTTTGTGTTGTTTAGGAGTGCTTTCGGCCAACGGATCGAACATAAAGTTCTGCCGACTATTAGTCGGTATTTCAGGCTTTGATTCATTGTTTAGCAATAATTGCCAGAACTCTGACTCCGTTTGTGGAAGAATACCATTGTTTGGAGTATTGTTTTGTCGCAAATGTTTATTAATGTGTTGTTTGACTTGAATTCTCAGATGTGATCCGAACTGACAGCCAAACCATTTGCAGAACAACTTCTCTTTGCCATCGATTAACTGAATTTCGACCCAATTCTGCCAACTATTGTCTGACATATCGAGTGATTCGTTCATCTGTTCATCACTTGAATGGCCATTACGTGCATCGGAAGCGCAATCATATCCGCCATTAGTTGTCATTATTTGTTCACAACTATTGCCATCAATGGGTCGATTTGTGCCAATACTGGGCGTCCATTCAATCACACCTTTGATCGGGAGTTCAACTGAAGGAAAGCAAACAATTAGTGAAACAAATACTAAACACTTAATGTGCAAAACATACCATTAACGGCATTGTTGTCATCGCTCAGGTCTTCCATGTCCTCCGTGTCTCCATTCAAGTGGTCGTTCAGGTGTTCTCTCATATCTGATTCATATCTTTCCGTTTGTTCGCATACATTGCAGACAAACATAAGACTTGAGTTCATAACAAACGATCCGTAATATTGTCTCAAATGATCCCAACTTTTGCCGTCATTTGGGCTCAAATTGGCCTCAATTTTGACATTACTTTCAATTAAGTCTAAACTCATTTCTGTTAGACTTCACTCAAAAACAATACAAAAACAAATCAAAACTTCATTTAATAATAAAAGACTACAAAAGTATTCTCAAAAAAGATCACAAAAAAGATCAATAAATATATTGAAATGAAAACCAATTTCTTATATCAAAAGAAAAAAATATGAAATAAATTAAAATTAATGACAATTTAGTATTGAATTAGCGCTCAATTTATGGCTCGAATGACAGCCAAAGACATAACGCAATCGCTGTTTGCAGTCAAGGGATTGTCTGTTAATTGCGATTGCATTAGAAGAGACACTCCTTTTTGAAATATTGAGCTCAAATGAAAAATTTGACAATATTTTTATGTTTGAATTTATCGGATTTGAATCGATTAAACTTTTATTATTATTAAATATATTGAATTCAACGAGGATTACATACACTATTAGAGCACATTTGTATGATTAGAGCTCTGAGAAAAGACAATATTCGAGTGTAATATAGCTATAAGATTATGTCTGCTCAATAGCACAGCCCTGTGCAGAATCAAGCCATAGCCACCACTGGCAAAAATGTACACTCCTCAATATATTCATGTTGACTTTTAAAGAGCAGTCTCGTCAGCAAAAATAACATGTTATTAATATAAACTTAAAGGTCATGTCTTCAAATGAACTGAACTCTACACATTACACTATACAACATACAACATGAGCGACTTATTTAAATAGCTTAAATAGCAGAATACAGTTACTGCGCTTTGTGCACACGAATATTTTATGCTGTGCTTTACCAGCTTGTAGTGAGACATTTAATACGGGTTCCATTTGTCAGCATAGATACGATCTATAATTTAATCTATTATTTCTCTAACGAAGGGATTTACATGTAGTCTAATAAATGAACCTGAACTAGGAATCTACCAACAAGTTTAGTTTGCATTATTATATACTTATCTACGAATATATATATTTGTTGTTATCAAAAGAATGAATTACTCCGGAAGTGTATTTTGAAATTAGCCGAATTAGCATACTCTCTATGTTTAACACCCGTATAATATATGAGTTCTATTCCGACAAAAATTATCTAATATTTTAGACATTATATACATTTAAACTAATGCTAGAAATTTAGATTATTTATAAATATAGTCTTAATTGTTTTAAATTATACTATACTTTAGCCAATATTTGATATTAAGATTTTATTTATTTAGTGTGCAGTGAATGATATTTAGGACGAAATATTTTGTATATATTGGGTAATAAAATATAATGTAGTGCTTATATAATATAATACATGTTGTGCTGACCTGACATTTAGGATTTACTATACTGTAGATAGATCAGGACAAAACGACATCTTAAAATAATGTTTTTAAATAGGAGAAATGCGCAAGCTCAAAGAAGACAGACCCAAAATTTTGACCTCATCTCTCTGTGTTTGTGTTTAAAAATTGATTTTTAAACTATAAATCTAATTATTCGGCTCAGAGAACCGGATTTCAGATATGGGAAATATTTTTAGGAACATTTAATAAAGATGAGTTTATTGCTTGAAATTAAGATTGTTTTTCATTTTTGTTAAAATTCTAAAGTTCTAACATTCCGGTTCCAATGACCATATTGCACGTTAATTCACCAATTAATTCTGATTACTCAATACGCTGTTAAGCTTACAAGCCTTGTTAGCCTGAGTTAAAATGACAAATACGTAAAATAAAATGTTGGATTTTTTTCTATTTGAACTAATCTAATTTATTTTAGTAATTTAAGGGTAATTTTACATTAGCGCATATCTATGGTTACAAATAACTATTTATATCGAGGTATGCAATGAGAAAAGCGGGTTTAAGCTTCTAACTTGTGCTGTAAGCCCACGCCTTCGCTCACTCGAAGCACTGTGCACTTAATGGTGCAGATGAGCAGTGCCTCAATCGATTGAGCTTGCCAACCACAGCTTAAGCTTAAATAATTTTTTAGGTTGGGTTTACTTTCCGGAGCAAGTCATTGCAGTCGTTTTGCAAATTATCATCAAACAGGATAGACAGAACAGGCAGAAGGCATATGCTTTAGCTTATAGTATACTCACTCTTACGCATCCTTATTAATTATTTTTAGAAATGCTAACAAAATTTCCAGGATTTTACACAAATCATATCCCGTAAATTTCGCTGACATATAGAATAAATATATCGTAAATGTAAGATATATTTGTTAAATAATGCAAGAAAGAATATATAAGATATTAATAAATTTGACCAAAATAAAATTGTTAGATAATTTTTTAAATGTAATATAATATTACTGTACTTGTGATCTTAATTTAACAATATATTTTTAAAAAAGTAGATCTACTATAAAGTATTTCATATTTTGTTATCAATCTGTAATATATTACTCTTCTGTTTAATTCATGTGTATTTAAACATAAAATAAAATACACAAAAAACTCATTCAAAAACTCATCTTACCTTAAACTGGTGTTATTTTTATTAATCTATCACATTCATAAGATTTTAATATTATGGAATAATATCATCAAGGAATACATATTAGCATAAAGTTATATTATTCACTTTTGTGTTTTTTTAATATAAAATATTTCACCCATGTATATTTGTGTATATTTAAAAATATTTTGAAAATAATTGTACAAGACCAATATCAAATTGATTTATATCAAATCATCTGAAAATGTTGTAAATACTTGAGATATGAGCATGATCACAACAGGCCTAATTGATAATAGAAATTGTAAATAGAGTTTATCAGTCTTATTTAGAATTATTGTAAATTCTATTCAATGCGTTGACAGATTAATCTAGGTAAACAAGTTCAAAGATCGGATCATCTTTTCACATCCAATAAGCAATTACTTCAGTTGTATTTTTGATATTAGTCATCAAAATAAAAGAATTTTTAATTAATGGCCATATATTTGATATACTGTATAAACGAAATGCATTTAATCAGAGATGTAAAGAAAATTTCTAGAATATTGCCATGTTCAGTATTATTTTGAACCAAATATCTCGAAAACAGTTCTTATCTCTTATTGATTAAAACTGGGCAAGCACCTTAATATTATTTTAAAATATGCCCCTATATCGCGAACATAATACTGCCGCCTACAGCGGTAATTTACCAATATTTACATTGGATTTTTGCAAGTAATAAGCATGTCCTTGTTCACTTTTCTTTTCTTAATTCGGTTGAGTTATAAATTGAACCACATTCTCTTTAAATTTAGTCAGAATAGGTCATATTTAGGTCATACTGCCCAATGTGGAGTATAACCAAAATGATCAAAATACCCCGTGTGATGAAGAAAAAATGAGCAATATTTAATCCACCAACCCCATAGAAATTTTGGGGAAACGGCGCCAAAGGTGCAGTATTTGGAATATTCTGTGAAATTCTGTATAAATTCTTAGTAAAATAACAGAATTTGGTCAAACCTTGTTAAATATAGTCAATTTCTGTTAAATTCTTACAGAATGAGTCGAAATTCTATTAAATTACATCATTTTTAATCAAATTCTGCAAAAATGTGACGATTGCAAAATACCCTTCCCTATTCTCCCTATGACTTTAAGGATCTTATTGATACCCTATACTCCTGAATTTAAAATCTTTGGTCATCCTTAATTTAAATAAATTCTGTAAACAATGTCATTAACCACTACTCCTTCCCCTCTATTGATCAATTCTTTATATTATAAATACTGAATTTCATTATTTGTCAACCTAAATATTTCACCACTAATTTAAATAAGAGTTGTTATCCCATTCAGAAGGACCAATATATGGACTATAATTATGACCAGTATAACTGGAAAATTACGAGATGTCACAATCGAGTCCCCATATTTTCAAATTTCAACAAACTGATAGCAACTACCTAAGCTCGATTGTGTTTTCATTTTTTTTCGATCGTGTGTTTTCGAAAGCCTATAATTTTCCAGTTTTACTGATTATGACCAATTTGCAGGCGTGATAGCATTTCCATGATTTGTTCAAGGAAAATTTGTGAACAACTGTTCTGGAATTAGGTCCAGAAATCTATTAGAAATACAAAATCTTTTTCTCAAGATCGAACAAATTTGTCCAAGGGTATCTAAGGTCCAAAATGTCATGGAGGAGGGTATTTTTCCGGGAGACCTTAATGTGGGTCCAGAGAACGTTAAAATGTCGGTTTTTGACAATTTTTGTTTAGAGGGAGGTATAAGGGAGGGGGTGTTTCAAAAAAGTTCTTATAAGTTGTTAGAGGTATGTAATAAAAACGCTTTAAATGCTAAAAATGAGTTTATTCTTGGTTTTTAAAGGCAAAATTCATTAAAAACAGTGAAATATTACTAAATTTTATTTAATTTGACAAAAAATTTCGCAATTGAGTCATCAGTGCAGTTTCCTTTTGTTTGAGGGGAGCCTTACTGAAATCTTGAATAGGTATTGGGCTTAAATTCTAGGGCAGGGAATGTTCCGTGCTAGACCCCCTTGACATCTCCTGAAGTGTGTTCGAATTGTAATATGGATCAGGTCATTTTGGCCTATTACTTATTTTAAAACAGATTCGACATTAACTTAGAAGGTCAATTTCTTTATTTTAATTGGTTGACTTCCAGGGTTCAAATATTAGTCTCAAAAACAGAGTTTAGCTATCATCTTTGATATATGCACCCAATGCACTCACTTGTATGTCTCTCTAAAAATGATTTTAATGATTAGCGAATCACTTATTCATTTTAAAAATTGGAGTTCTTTTTGAATGTTTAAACCTATAAAACCATATTTGCAGAGGTATTGAAATATGAGCACAAAGATTACGACTAACTTTAATAATCACATTACACTAGGGTTGCGCAAATGTCGAAAAGTTAGGCGGTATAAGCAGGGATGTCCAGAAGGAGTCTAGCCCGGAATACCCCCTGGCAAAATTTGTGGTTAGCTTTATGTTTATGGACAGATACCCCTAAACTTTGATCAAAAGTGGAAGAAAAGTGTAAAAATGGAAGAAAATCCAAAATACCCCTTGAGATTTTAAAGCCTGGGGTATATGATAGTGATAAGGGCCTCAAAGCTACAGGTGGCATAGAGGAGATATTTTACAATCGTCAAATTCTTGCAGAATTTAAGTAAAAATAACATAATTAAAGAGAATATCGACTAATATAGATTGCACCCCCCCTTCCACCCAATACAATAAGATGGAAGTTTGCAATGGGATGGGAACCAAATATAATCAAATTGAATAAGAACCTATGGTAATCCAATGGAAGGTGAACTAATGGAAAGGAACACTATGATTATCCTATGTATGGGAACTAACAATAAGAGTAAAACCTATGAGATCCATGTTGGATAGGAGCCTAGGATAATTTGTATCAAACGTATCAACATGTAGTGAAGTGTCGCCGAAGACGACATGTTGAACAACTTAGATTTTTCTAAGAGAGCGGAGTTATATACAGTATATTAATAATCATTCTTGCTTATTAAATAGTTTTAAACAAATTTTAAGCGTTATAAACAGGTATTAAAAAGATTGTCTGATTGATAAAATATTATTGAATTACCCCTTAATATTGAAATTTGACTAACCAAAA
>JAQFXN010003266.1:0-11211 GCA_034693365.1 Liacarus xylariae | reverse complement strand
TCAGTCAACAACTAATTCTCTCTCATATTTACTGTGGTTAATCTCAAACGTCTTATGAAGGAATTTATTCACATATGTAAAATAATAATTATGAACAATATTGGGTTAGGTACTGCTGAATTATTTTTCCAAAATATCAGCGTATAAGGATAATGTATTTTTTGTTAAGAAATTAAGGATATGCACAGGTATGAGTAAATCTTAAATACCCATTGTGATTTTGTGCAAGACTTCTCTTTTTGTAAAATTTCTGTGAATTATCTTTTATTTTATTTACTTATCTAATTCTACGCAAAGGAGGGGATATCCCTCTGTGATCCCCTTATAAGCTAGATTGCGAAGTACCTCCTCCCCCACCTCCCTATCAGATTTAGAGAAAATGGCGCAACAGGTGTTAATAAATGTTTAAATCAGCATAGAAAACATTTTATAACGGTTTTTTTAAAATTGACATTTTAAAAATATGACCAAATTTCGCCCTCTAGACCAGAATAGCAATTTTGTGACGTCACAGACCGGAATAACTCTCCTTGAGTTCTGCCGAAAAAACGCACTTTCAAGTTTGGTCATCCCTGGGTAAAAAAGTGATTTTTAACACCACTATTGAAGAAAAGAAGATTATAGCTATAGACTATAGCTTCTTTTTAGGAATACAGTATAGCAATAGGGGCAAAAATCTTGTCTAAAATTGTCATTTATACCATTCTTTTTCAAACTTTTTTCTGAGTTGATTAGCAATTTTGTGATTATTTTTTTATAAATTTTCATTATATTATATTTAACAATAGAGCACATATTGCCAATCCTAATGAAAATCAAACTTTCATTACATTGTCATTAAATAACAATAAATCCAATTAACATCAAATTGATCGGTGTATTCATTGTACAGCACTAACAATGTAATTGAAAATAACAAACTATCAATACATCAGACAAAATATTTGTACTTTCGTAGCTCTTCTGCCGCTGACATAATAGCCCAGTACCTTTTTAACATCTATTGAAAACAATTTTTTACAGCTTATAATTGATGATAAAGAACTCAATGATAAATGAATAGTCGATTCTGAAAACAACTATTGAAATAAAAACTATACTTAAGAAAAACAAAATTCTAATAAATTTCTGACACATTCGAGAATTTAAGAAAAAACATATCATTAAAATATTTCTATTTATTGTCTCAAACATTTGAGTCATTAAATGAACACAAAATTATTAGTTGTTATGCAAAATATAGACAATCCAACAGTTATTAACTGACATTAAATAAATCTAAATATAGAGAAATGTGTAAAGAAATTGAAAAAACCATTTATTTTTGAACAATAATTATTTCAATAAGACATTTAGTTCTGTTTTTAAGATGTTTAAAAACTTTATTTTACTTTTTTGTCAAATGGATGTACGAAAATATTTAGATAGATCTAAATTAAAAATCGCTTTTGTGATTCAAATTATTTTCTAAGAATTTTTAAAGAAATTCTTAATTTTATAATACAATTTAAAGACATGAATGAAACGAATATTATTTAGAACTTTTAAAAAAATTTTCTTTCGATGCTCTTCTCTCTATATGAGTTGAAAAGTGGAAAAACGAATTAAGTTATGTAATAAAAATGAAAATAACAAAAGTTTTAAAACTGATTTATAGATTAATAAATATATTAATTGAATTGAACATATATTTATTTAGTTAAGTTATAACTTATAACTTATAAAATTAATCAAATTTTGACAAATATTCGAAATAAAAGTTTTCAGATATTCTGTTAGATATAAAATATCATTGATTTTTGTTTTAGAAACAGATAATTGTTTAGCAGTTTTAATATTATTTAATGATATCATTTACAAATTGTAAATTACAATGTTTAAGACTGGGATTGAGTAAATTTTATTATTCAATGCATTACTCTAATGCTTACAGTTATAGTGCCTTCAAATATAATTGGTTTTTAAAAATTCTGTTTCATATATTGCAACTCAATTTGATACAAATCAATATTTTATAAATTTTTAATGCATTTTTTGATTCAATCGGCTTTAATATGAATGATAGAATAAATGTTTTATAGGTTTACTTAAATATTTGGTTGAAATCATGACAAAAGACAATAATCTGTGTGATCGCTAATAATCAGTGGTGCGAACCAATGAGAGTCAAGATTGGAAAGGCAGGTGTCTTTCACTAATCCTTAGCTTTGCATACAATTTAGTACAGTTATAATGGCTCACACCTACTTCATATGGCAAACACTGGAGAAGCCCAGTCGGGCCCGAAATAAGAGCAATAATTAATTAATGCCGATTCAAGTATACAAAAAACTAAACTCAAAATCGGTTATTCATTCAGTTATTTACAGTGGCCTCCAATCCACTAACAAATGTCATGTCTTTTAAAGCACTACTAATAACAGTCTGTGTTATCCACTCTTGAGAGACACGAGAGACAAATGAATTTCATTATACTGTAGAATAGAAACTGTAAAAACGACTAAATCTCAAAATATGGTAATTATTTTGTTAAACTAAAGGCAAACGTATTAGAGTTATAACGGTTTCTTTCACTGATTCAGAAGTTTGTTAAACAAAAAAAAATTTGTTTAGAAAAAATCATCTGCTCTTTGACTACTTTATAGAAATTTTAATTTTTTATGTCAAGAATTTGATTTGATTTCCTACAGTATTAATGCTTTTGAATAACTCTTTGATAAAGTTTTATAGATTTATAGATAAGATATCTTCGAATTGAATGACGAAATGATTTGTTAAATATTATTTGTAAACATATTATTACAAAATATATTTATTTTATAGTTTGGTTCAGAATTTATGATCTTATTTTTGAAATACTACATGAATTTTGATCAATAGATCTCAAAGAGAGGACTGACTCGATGTCAGCTCTATTGCTATAATAAGTTATATTTGATTGTATTTGAAGATTATCTGTAATTTACAGCATTTATATCATTTGCAATCGCAGATACATTGTATGTATTGAATAGACGTCTTATAGATATTATTGAACATAAATGAGCGGTCAGTGACCAAAACAAGCCATTAATAATATCGAAAGCATTTATAAGAATAAAATAAAATGCTTTCGGAGACTCTGAACGGAAGATAAGCTCTTGAAAAGTATTGCAAAGATTTAGAGCACAAAAATTCTGATCACATATAAGTGCAACTAATAGTGGCTCACATGCAGACAACTCAGAGCCAATGTTAGGCAAAAGTTGCTCACCTGCTTGCCCGGGGCTATCTGTGCTGTGATTGTAGATGCTCTGTACTCCTGTACTCTTCACTCTGCACAGGGCTTGAGCCTCGCGCGTGTGGAGCTCGTGGCGATTTGCAGTCGTTATACACCAGAGATGTGGAGATGCGCTGCACTAATACATTAGAAGGAGAGACGGCTTTTGCTAAAACGAAAAAATGTTAACAAACATTCAATTTGTGGCTCAAATTATGCTTTGCCTAATATTAGTTCTGAATGTAGACGACCAGTGCATCGATGCTGTCGGACCTGTGCAACGATGATCACTGAAATGAAGATGACTTGAAGGTCACACAAATTGCTTTATTGTTATGTGTTTTTAGTTAATTTCGATAATTTTACGCATCGATGAAACAAATATAAAAATATATTTCAATAGAAAATAAGTTGAATTAGAGTACAATTGAGGCAAAACAATGTATGGACTCAGGCATTGATTATATGCGCTCTACACTAATCCCACTTTCATTGTAAGAATAATTGTTCGCTTACGTAGTGTTTAGTGTATTTGACTTTCGATTTGAATGAAAGTTAGTTTTGAGTCAATTTTGAAGAAATAGTTTTTGTTAGAAATGGTCATAAAAAGGTCAAACGCGCACACTATTAGAGCTATTGAAGAAAGAATTGGACGCGAATTGAAACGCGAATGAATGCAAATTAGACACACAGACAGCTGCAGACACAGCAACAGTGATGAGCGCCGATACCACAGATTTATTGAATTCTTTCCAATAGATTTGTGTATAGAAATAGTCTAATTATTATTTCGCTTTAATTTATTTATTTGGAGATTATTTTTATTGTATTTTCTTTTAACGTATTCTTTGATTTCTGTTCTTTTGGCAATAATTTCAACATTTATTTGTTCGTTAATATCAGTACACAATAGATAAGGGCTTTTCTATACTGCTCTTAGACAGACGTACGACCTCTTATTGATTTGCGGATAAGCCGTCCCTTTTATGTTGATATTAATAATTAATGGAGACAATTGTCTTAAGGCAATGGACGGCGCGTGCCATTCAAAGAAGTCGAGTCACTTATATAACTAAGAGCACTAGTAGTTGATTGGCCGCCACTCGTTCAGGTGTACGAAGTGTGTGATTCAGTGTTTGGGTAAAAACTGAATCCCTGTTCACTCCTCTCCATTATCTATATGTGTGTTGGGCTCACAGGAAAGTCAGACTTAAACCAAAACGAGATGAGACATATGTAACACTTCATCCATTCATCCGACTCTCAGTTTTGATCACGACTTCATAGAGTGATGAACTCTATTGTAAGCCCTTATGACTGACTGACTCTAACTTAATCTGATTATTCCCTCATAAGTATACCCCTATAGGTATGCATTGTCTCAAATAAATTATTGCTTTTAATAAATTTGATATTTTTGTAAATCTTCTAAAATTCAATTGTTTGTGAATTGTCTTAAATAAAGAGATTATTAATAATAGCGTTAATATGCAAGAACTCATTGATCAACAGTCACTGCAACAGCACTCAGGCTTTGTTGTAATTACACCTCAAGTCAATTATCCCTGTATTCCGTCGCACACGAGTCCAGCAGAGACTCTATCGCCTACTAATAGCAATTGGATCAGTATTGGATCGAACCTATGCTCAACACATGCCTCATATCAGCCCCAATACATGACAGAGAACAACAACACTTATCCTTTCGCGAGTCATATCGCAAGCAATTCTTTGTCAAAGCCTTCAATTGTTTCAAACTATTTCCAGTCAGAACTTGAGTCAATGTCTAATCAATCCGAACCTCAAACCAGAACCACAACACTCTTAACAGCAAACAAGTCATCGGCAAAGAAAAAGTGAGTTTTAAATCATTCAAAAGCTTTTGGAGTAAAGATTCTCCAAATAATTGTTATTACAATTGAATGCAAATTATTCTAAAATTGTTTACTTTATATTCAATATTCGTATTATTTATAAATTAAATAATAATCCTTTAGTTAATGCAAAATATAAAAAAATTCAATAAATTATAAATTAGAAAGTTATGCACAGCTTTTGTTTCAATACTTTTAACACAATCCACAATATCTAAGCTATTGTTTTCATTAATTAATGAAATATTTTCCAAATCGAAAAGAAAATCAACAAAATCTACTTATAAGCACATTCCGCACCGGGAAAAGCCGACTCATTTAGTGGCCCGAAGAAATGCACGCGAAAGACGTAGAGTACAGGCAGTGAACAGTGCTTTCACAAGATTGAGAAAATGCGTTCCCGTCGAGAACAGGAATAAACGCCTGTCCAAAGTCAAGACATTGCATCGGGCCATTGAATACATCGCTGCCCTACAGGACTTGATTCAAGAAGCGGACCAACAGGAAGGTATAGTCCCCGAAAGCACCGATGGTTTTGTTAAGAGTGAAAATGAATGCACAGAAAAAAAGTATAACAAAGAGAACAGAATTGGAGACCAAAAATGGATTTCATTTGAAACGGTATTCAATGATTGGCAGTCTTTAGACACTTATCGTTCATTTTTATGAAAATTTCTTATTGTGTTATAGGATTTCGACCACTTTTCTGATCCGTATGTAAATAACAATTATAGCACTTGTCGATACCTCAAATGTATTCCTTAATTTTATAAAATCATTTATTCTTTGAATTTTTAAGTTTTTCAAATGATATAACGCCTCAATTAATGAATCCTATATTTATGCAAATTATGCACTCAATAAAAGCCTTATTTAATAATTTTGTTTATTTTAAAGTTAAATAAAATTTTTTATTTTCTAAAAGGTCTTTATTTTATTATAAAAGTCTAAATACTTTTTAAACATGGATATTAAATGTGAAAAGATTGATATTTATAAAACATTACATTATTTTTTTAGCCTATTGTCTATTTTCAGATAAGATCCAATCTATCGCTGTTTTTATCATTTCATTGATGAGTAATTCTCGATATTTTTGAATTTATTAATAAGTTTTCTATATTTTGTTACAATTGAGAGTAAAGAACAAAACATGATTTAATATTCGCTATAACTTTCCATAACATTGAATGAGATGTTTTAAAACAATAGAATGCAATATACAGTACAGTATTGTACAATATTAGGCATTATCTATTGAGCGAATTCTTGTCAAACCCAACAGCTGAGTCCAATTCCAGGTGCTTCATCTCATCATATCTATGAATCCCCTCTATATATCTTTAAAGACCTAAAACCTGCTTTTCTGAATCACAAATTAGAAAAGAGGAGCACTTCGTTCTCTATTTATTAGGTAATCGTCACTAATTACAAACTCAATTCCGATTCACTAATAGTCTTATGTCTGCAAATTATATATTCATAAGACTTTTATTTTTAAGAACTCCATAAAAAATAGGTCTCGATTGAAAAATTTGAATCAATTCATAATTAATCTCTTGGACTAATAATTAGTATTAACAATTATTGTTATATAAAATATTTGTACATAAGAATTCATACAGTTTTATATTATTTATATTTTTGTTCATTGCATAGAAAATCTTAGCAGTTTAGTGAATCGAGAAATTCAACTATAAAATCTTATAAATGTGACTCTGGTATTAAACTATAATAGGTCTTTATTATGTTAAAAAGAAAAGATTTTTTAAAAGTATTTAAAAGCAAGTTTTTTGCTGTTATAATAAATTATTTTATATAAAAATTTATGGCCAATTCGTGTGTCAATTAAAAGCCGATAAATATTTTTCTAACAATTTTCAATTTATATAATTTTTATGTTATAATCATTGATTGAAACAATTTTCTATAGTAAGCGTTAAAAATTCAATAATTAGTTAAATAAGAGACAACCGAATCAATCAATCATTATTAATAATTTCGCTCTCAAGCCATGTATCACTTATTTGGTCGGATATGTGTCTAAACTAAGAAAACTAATTAATTGATGAAATGAAAAACACTTATAAAAAAAGATTTTTGTTCAAAATTTAAGAAACAAATTCACATATTTTTGTTCGATTCCTTTCGTAAGACAACAACAAAAATCTATATTAATTACAAAAATCATTTTAAACCGAACACAAAAATCGATTTTTTAAAATTGAAACAAATAGAGAATGTAATGTGTAATCTCTGAGCTCTTATAATCACTTTCTTATTTATAGGCCTGTCCTCAGCCCGTCTCACAATTCAGTATTTGGTTGAAAAATGTTTATTTATCTCTTTAGAGGAAAAAATGTTTGGTTGCAAAACAGTCAAATACAACAGTAATATGTAATCAGTTCTTTGCGTGTGAGCACAGGTAATACAGTTTAGTATTTTTAAAGATTGCATTTAACTTTACATGTCTAGCAGTAGTGGTCATAAGAGAGCACTTGAGTTACACCTCATATCATAACTTTATATAACTTTGAATTTCTTTAAATCAGAAAAGTTCGAAGAATTTATAAATTCAGACACGGATTCAAATTCATTGCAACCTTTTTGAGTCAAAAATTAAAAAAGCCTTTACTTTAAGAAGCAATTATTGAAGTGATATAATACTAATTTATATCGAGAGCTATACTGAATGAGCACAGAATCCGAAAGCCATAGAAGTAATGTAGTAATAAGAAGATAAACTCAACTGAATATACAGCCACTCGTCCGACAACGTGTGCCTCAAATGAAACACTTGAGAGAAGTTTATATTTTTGAACGAAAGTTATAATTTATTGATATAATACACGAGTTAAGCGCCCAAAGGGATCATTGAATGGAAAGGTAGCACTGCTTACAATCAATTTGTTATATAAAATTCGTAACTAATATCTGTAAAATTATTTGAAATTATTATCCTATGCTTTGCCACTAAAATAAAAGCTGGTATCTTTCAGAATTAAATTTTAATGAAATATCGCGTGAAAATCGCGCATTTTTTTGAACCTTAATTTATTTTTTTCCAAAAAAATAAGTATCGAATATCAAATGAATTATTCTCAGCTTTTATTTTTCATAACCCAATAATTCATTTGAAATTATTATGTATTAAATGGTTGATCACTTAGTTTTGATCGATTGAAGCAAATGACTAATCAATTAAAGTTTAATTATAAATGGATTCGAAATACTTATATCCGGAACCGAGGAGTTCAACAGATTTATAGCATTTATAAACTTACTTAGCTGAAATTTAAGTCAATTGTAGCTAAACAACAGTAAAATATTAATTAATTTCTATTTAATTTAGTAATTATAATAAATTTAGTTTTAATTTATTTACAATAAGAATAAACCAAATCATTGGTTTATTTTTTAATTTAATTATTTTTATCCAGTTGCAAAACTTATAATTACTTTGTATATTGCGAAAATAGATTAAAACTAACATGGTGAGATATCAGACTATGGTGAGGTAATCTCTAATTATTAACAAATAAATACCGAATAAAAAGTTATGGAAACAATTGACTCTAATATACAAATGAATTATTGAAATGTTATTTTTATTCTGATTTAAAATAATTTATAGTCAAGTCATGTGTAGTTAAGTCATTAGATCTATAGTTAAGCACAGAATTTGACGGAATGTGTTATTTTGGGCATTACTTTGTCATAAACGAGATTAATAATGATTAGAAAATAATACAAATTACTGTCGCCTCTACTCAATAGTTAACGATAAAAATATGTATTAAATTGTAATAATAGAGTATTTGTGTAGTATTTAATCTAAACATTCTTTAAAGTTTGATATTAAGTGTGAATTAGTTATTACTGTATATAAAGAATAGACTTAAAGCGCAAAAAACCCTTTGATTTCAAGAGTAACTGAAACTTATTAAAAGCTCAGAACACGATTGCCCTTTGGATGAACAGGTGAATCAAGAATAGATTCTATAGCAATCATTGCCTTCTATTTAGTTATGAATAAATTTGTTCCTCAACTCTTCTCCAATACATAAAGTTTAAGCCATTAAAAAAATCTATTCTTTGAACTTAAAAATTACACAAAAAATGAAAATTCTTATCTAAAAATATTTTTTTTAAATTTATCTTTCATCAAATAATTTGTCAAAATATGATTTTCAAACACTTTTGGAGTGATTTTCCTCAAAATTAATGACTAAAAATATATTAATTACATTACTTTCAAAATATTAAGTTATCTAAAAAACATATTTATTTAGTAAATTTGTTTTTATATTTAATTTTAAAATTATTAATATTTTTGATTTATTGGCTGTTAGTAATTCGTGACCAATTTTCGGCCTCCGAAAACCTGATCTCTTTAAGCACTGGACTATTCAACTGTCTCTTTGTTAGTATTGTTTGTAATTTTGTTTTTATATTATGTTTTAAATGGAAAATTAGTTTTTTTGAATTTATTTATACAGTATATGATATAAAAATTGGATGAGATTTGTTTTGTGGAACAATTAGTTTAGTTTTTAAAGAATAAAGAATTTTGAATATAAAGTTAGACTCGACGTAAAATTTAATTCTGATTTATTCCTATGACTGGAATCCTGTTTTACAGTTCGCGTGACTGAACACAATAAAGTTTAACCAAAATGTTTTTCACCAAAATTCCATTAAATTTATGGTTAAATGTTAAGACAAAATACTGCAATTGACTCAATATTTTATTGCCTAATAATTGTAAGCGATTTTTAAAAAGAGATTTCCAGTTCTTTTACTCAGTCGGGAAATAAAGGGAAACCGCTTTTTAACACAAAATATCTTTTGATTCATTCATACATTCGATGCATATATTTGTAAATAAGTTTTCTTTAACTAAACAAATGCTATAAATTTTAAACAAATAATAAAAGACCTTAATTTGCAAAAAAAATCATTTACTTTTAAAAATGAAATTCTTTTAGTGCTTTTTTTGAATCTCATTATATCTAAACTTATTATAACAAATATCTTAATTATAAATCAAAGATTTAGAACAAACTCTATTGGAGTTAAATAAACGTATAGTGAAATGTAAATGTTATTAAAGCACGAAATTAGTTAAAACATGTTATCTTTTTGTTAAATAATAAAATTACAAGGAGATGGATCCAATTGAGGCACAATTTAATTCTCGTATTTCAATAGCCAGAGCAGTCACACAATTGTATCGAAAAGTGAGTCAAGTAATACAGCGAAACTGGAGATATTCAAATCAGTTGATGTCCCAAAACTAGCCTATGGTCAGGCACTTTGTTAATCAGATTTGCAAGTACCAAGGCGAAATTGCTACATAGTTAAAAAACCAAATTAGAGAAATAATGAGAAACAAATTAGAATAGAAATTCAAAATCAATATATTACACAAAAATGGGTAGAAATTAATCTATGATCTATTTATTTCGAAAGAGGAGATAAAACAATAGGCATTGCATCCAATTCTTAATCATTTGACAAATCATTAAAAATAATTGAAACAATTAGAAATAAAAAAAATCAAAACATCAAAAATCAATAATGTTTTAAAGAACTTCTTATAAATAAACGTATTATTAAATAAAGATGAATCTGTTGTTGAAAACTGTATGGGATGAGTTAACTTATCAAGTTACAAAGTTGTATTGTCCTTATCACATGAAATTTTCTTAAACAGTCTAATTGTCTAAACCGAAAGGACATAAACTCAAAGATAACTCCAGAAAGAAGAGATCACAGAGAAGGTTTATGCGATTGGGAGTATATCATCAGGGGTAGTAGGACAGATCATCGTGGGATAGGTCATCGTGATCTAAACATCGTGGTTAAAATTTATCGTATACCAAATCATTTTGGGGATAATTCATCATATACCAAACCATCGTGGGGATAATTCATCATATACTAAACCATTTTGGGGATAATTCATCATATATTAAACCATTTTGGGGATAATTCATCATATACCAAATCATTTTGGGGATAATTCATCATATACCAAACCATCGTGGGGATAATTCATCATATACTAAACCATTT
>JAQFXN010003265.1:0-11214 GCA_034693365.1 Liacarus xylariae | reverse complement strand
CATACCCCCGACCCCCGATGTATTTGGTCATCCCTAATATTTTGAAATTGTCAAATTCTTTCAGAATTTATTTAAAAATGATGTAATTTAACCAGATTACGACTAATTCTGCAAAAATTTAGCAGATCAGGAAAATTATGATAAATTCTGTAAGAATTTAACAAAATTTAGCAAGGATCAGAAGGAATTCTGTTATATTTCTAAGAATTTAGACAGAATTTCATAAAATACTCCCAAAAACGGCGGATTCGGTACCTTTTTCAAAAATTACTAGCAGGAGTGCTTCAAAATTGCTCGTTTTTACTTCATCACAGGGGGTATTTTGACTATATTCCCCCACTCAGCATCCCTATGTGAAATACCGTCTAAATTCTTAGAAAAGTAATCGAATTTAGTCAAATTCTTGCTAAATTCTGTCAAATTACGGTATGTCATTTTTAGTTAAATTATGCAAGAATTTGACCATTGCGAAATACACAACCCTTTGACCCCTTGTCCACAATTTAACAAAATTTAAACGACACAGCCCGGAATACTCCCTCTGAGATTTTGTCTTTGCCCATCCACGTAAATTATTTTATTACTTAAACTTGTATTAAAATTATTATACTCTTAAAAATAATAAATAATATAAATTATATTAATTGAAAAATTAGCGAAGAATACAATTTGTAATTATTTGAAATGTATTAATCAAAAGTTCAATTCATACCAACGGCTCGATCGCCACAAATGCCACAAATCTTTTCATTCATGTTTAAAAATCTTAATCTCAAGATTATCCAAATACTGTATATCTTTATATTCTGAAATTTATTCGAAACTTTAAAAACAGCAAATACAATATCAGTAATAAATCTTCTTATCCTACAATATATAATTGCAATAAAGTCTGCAATCAATATATTTTAAAATAATTAGTTAAGCTTGGGCTTAGAATCTAAAATTTCAATTCTTATGACAAGATTTAGTCCGTATTTAAAAATAAAATACTGTTTTTCAAGAGACTCTCGCATAACATCTGCTGTCGTGAGAACAAGTGTTCATTTAAATAAATCGATCTGAGATAGAGGTAGATAAGTCCATAAATGCTACTGTGTATATAATATTGATTCAATTGTAATAATTAAGAAAATTTATAACAATATTACAATAGAACAGTTGATATTATAACGATTGTGCGCATCCATACATGAATTTTATATAATTACATATAAATTTTATTTCTTTATATAAATTTGTACATTTATTAAAAATTGTTATTCATTTCTTACATTTACACTTACTATAGAGTAGCAAGATTAAGTTAGTTTTATAAATAAAAATGTAGTTGTGCAATTACAACTGTGTCGCACAATAAATAAAGTCAATTATAGTCAGAATATGTCACCAAGGGATATACTGTATGACAGCACAGACTGTTAGTTAACTTTATTATAACTGCTTGTTGCATTTTTATACGACTTTTTTTGTACAAAAAAGAGATGTTCAATGTCATAAACTTATTCTTTTTTATACGAAAATTTAAATTTGAACTCACATATAAACTATAGTAATGTTAATCTTTTGTAAAGATAAATCTTCATCATGTATGATTTTGAAAAGTTCAGTCTTAGATCATTTTTTTGGAGACTCACAGAACAAGTGAACGAATACTCGAATTTGTCCTCTAAATTTATATTTTGATCCCTGATGCAATTTTCTTAATAATCTTGATTAACCTCAACGCCTATGTGGAAAATACTAGGGTTACTTCATAACAGTAAAGTGAGTTTTCGTAGATTTTGAAGAATGCGAGTCGAAATAGTTGATTACCATATATAGCATTCAGTGCCAAATCATACATTTAATTCTTTTAAACAATTTTAAGAAGCAGTCTATGGAACGTGAATTTGGTTTCTTCTTTAATCTTAACCTAAGTTTTAGTATAAACACTCATTCAAATTGAGAGTATGTTCGATAAATTTGTGAACTCAGAAGTTCATTCGGATTATTATAAAATAAATGCATAGAATATGATATTCACTGTATATTAGTGTAGTTTTGTTTACACAAATTTATAAATAGTCGTATTCTATTGTATAATTTGAAATGTTACAAAATTGTGTAATAAACTTGTTTGGCATACGACGATATTTGCTTCATTGGACACCAATATTACATATTTTAAGTATGTATTAATAATTAATTATTTCAAAACAAAACTGTAGAAGAAATTCGTTGAACAAATTGTTATTTAAATGAGTTTTCTTGTTATTCATTCAATAGATTTATTTTTTATCAGAGAATTAAAGGTGATTTAATTCAAAATAATCAGTTCAAGGCAAATATCACCTAATTTTGTGTTAAATAGGGGAAAACTCTAAATATAATAAAATTAAACAAAGTTATCGATGTCTAGAATTTAAAAAATCCTTTTTAATCTATAGGGGTGGTAAAAAACGAGGCAGTTTAAAATTGAAAAATCTCAGAGACGCTGCTGCGACGGCTCGACAGAGACTATCAATCAGATTCTAACGGAACGAAATTTAGTGTTCATCTCTCCTTTTATATTCAATCCTTACCCCTTCCCCACCACCTGTGATCCTGCTTGTATTATAGCTATGACCTTTGCATTTGTGCCGTTATCTCTTAAATTAATTCTCAGATTAAAAAATTTCAAATATGAGTTAGGTCACGCCTAAGTAGATCTATTAACTGTTATTTACAAAATTGAAATATCTGCAGCCATTTCTGAGATTTTTTAATTTTTAACTTGCTCATTTTTTTGCCTTAAACTGCCCTTAAAGCTGCTAAAATTATTGTTCAAGTATTCTGAATTGATTATTTTGATACTATTTTACTTCAAAAGTATTGTTTTTAGGCATTAAAAAGAATCCCTATATTATTTGTGCCACAATTTATTTGCATGTAAACAATCTTATTTATCTGATATACAGTATAGCAATATAAATTATGTTTGATACAGGCTTTTAGAATATGGAGTTGTCATCCATCAAATTAGAATCAATTCAGATATACACTGCAATCGATGTCTTTATTGCTTATATTAGTGAATATTTTTAAACTATGCGCCTTAATTAAGCAGGATTATTAATTAACAAATACATAGTTGCAGTAATTGTCTAGAAATTGATTCTGGTTTCATGGATGACATCCACATAAATATATCAAAATTATATAATTTTATTGGTTTTTGTCGAAGTGAGACATTTGTTGTTTAGTTGATTGACTCAATGTATTGATTGAAAGTACAATTTGTGTTAACAAAAAAGAAAACATAATTATATCGATTATCATTTCAAAAGGTGTGACAAAAATACCAAAAACTGTCGAAATTTGTCGAAAGAGATGAATAGGAAATTGGATTAAAACAGATAACAATACAAAAGCCAATAATTGGCGAATTTTCTCAAACAAATTGCCGATATATCCCAAATAGAGTCGAGGAATCTCTATAATTATTAGTATTGTTAGAGAAGTTATGGCTAAAAATCTATGAATTTCTGAGAGTTTATCCATTTTTTGGTTGAGACAACAGATTTGACTTATTATCCAAATTGGAGTTAAATATAGATTGAAGTATAGACTCATTTGCAACCAAAGGCTTACAACAAAATCACCACTTCTTAGCGTCAAATCTGACGAATAATCTTTGAATTCTTGACCCAAATCTATATTACTTTCCATTTAAATGAATTGTGAAAAACTTAATCTAATTTTTAAAATCAATTGTTTATAAAATACTATTCTATTATTTTGTTTTGATTTCTAGAATTGTTGTCAACGAAACGAAAAATTCCTGTTCTCTTGTGTTATATATTCTAATCAGGATGCAAAATAAGTTGCTTATGTTGTATTTCACATAATAGATCTGACATCACTTAATTATATAAAGTACCGTATATTTAGTTACAAATACTTTATTGATTTTAGTCTTTAATTATTTTAAAGTGAAAATTTGTATATTTTTAATATAGTCTTCACATATGAATTGTACTTTAACTTAGAAATGATTAAAGAACATCATAATCTCTGTTACACTATCATCATTGTAGTTAAAAAGAGGGCCAGGATAGGTTTTGCATCCATTAGTCAGTTTGATTGGTTATTCTAATATTTTCAAACTGCGTTCACTAAATGTTTTCTAACTTTGAAAATGTATAAAGAAATTATTTAAAAAGTGAAAGATTGTATTATAAATTACATTCGTATTTAAATAGACAATCATCTTTTTAGTTACAGTAACATAATATGTTATATATTATATAAATATTTTTTGCCCCTATAATTGCTAACACTATTTTGTTTAGATTTATATCAAGGAAGAGAAGGGTTGGAAATTAAAATGAATAAGACTTTAGGTTTAATAAATAATATTTTCTATATCCAAACTTGAAGTAGACATAAATGTTGCTCTAAGCACATGTCCTTAACATAGCCTAAAATGCCCCTTTGACTTTTTTAGGTCGAAGGGGAATTTTTACTATACAAACAGCTTTGTTTTCTCTACATTTTCCTCATTTTTGCCAAAATACTCCCTCCCGTTGATTCGACTGACCTTGGCTACCCTTGCCTTAAAGGCACTTTCTTATTATGGATAATGTAGTTTAAACTATTAAATTACCGGTAATAATAAATAATTATAGTTTTAAATTTTTTTAAAGTCTAAATCGTTTATATTTGAAATAATAAATATTTGCTGAAAATAAAAACATACAAATTGTCGATTAATTAAATTGTTGATTCAATAATAGATTTTTATTCAGATTTTAGAAATATTCCGTATATTTGTTGTGAATCGAAGTGCGAATATTTAAACAAATGTTGTTTCAGTAACTCATTTCTAGAATTATGGACCGAACGTATGAGTCGAACAAAATCCTTGTTTTCAGTTGAGATGTCTTTCTCTGAACGAAACAAATTGTGATTCAAATGATGGATAGCTATTAAATACAATAGTGGACTGTCTTTAGGTGTAAGGCCTCCACAAAGAAGTGCTTTCAAATACGACTCCAATAATTGGGAATTTGTTTCGATTGGAAACAAAAAATTCTGGATTGGAATCAAAACCTAAACAAACAAAAAAAATACTATAAAATGATAAAAATTTAATTTAAAAACTGATAAAACTTTAAATACCTCTTCAAAACCAATTCGAGTGACTCTTAAAGCAGTCAAATGTTCGGAGAAGAGTTGAATTCTGAAGAGTTGACTGCATTTTGTTTGACAGAAAACCAACAAATAATTGACAAAAAGTTTATTTCCATAAGAATCTGATTCGAAATGTTCTAAGAATTGTGCAAAACTGAAAACAATTAAACAAAATGTAAATAAATAGCAATAAAACAATTGAATCGAGACATACAAATCACCCGCTGTTTCAAAGTATGGAACTCTATCTTCAATTCGACAATTGATTTCATTCGTTAACATTATTTTGAGTATAGAATACATAATTGTTTCAATGGTTTTATCGAAAAATACTTCTGATATCAAAAACACAGACGAAATAAGACAAAAGACAGCCGAAGACGAACTAATCATTTGTTTCAAATAATTTTTATGATTTTTCACAATTAACTCAATAAATAACAGACAATCGTAGACCTCTTGAGTTGTGGCCATTTTATTCTTCACAAATTTGATGATTGGGTCGAATACCCAATGAGAACAATCAAAGTTTGAATTGTTTTCATACAAAGTCTTAATTGAATCAAAACATTCTGTATTTGACTTTAGATTAAACTCTTTGTTAAGACTTAGTTCCGCCATATCGTCAGTGATTCTGAAATAATGAATTCTTTTATTAAACACCACTTCTGTCAACAATTTTTGTTTAATTGTATTGTTTTTTATTAAACTAATCATTAAAATCGAAAGATTTAGATAACAGTGAATGTCTTCGACTGCTGTCAATGTGACTGAAGAACAAAGCAAACAGATTTCGGCCAAAAAGTTCAATTCATAAAAATCAAATAAATTGAATATTTTGTCGAATTTTATAGTATTTATAACTTCAATGATATAGTCTTTAAGACAATTCAATTTGTTTGTCAGCTTTTGATCCGACGAAGTCTTCATTACACGAATTATAGCCAACAAAAGACAAATCGAGGAATCGTTGTTTAAAATCGAAGTGTTTTCTAAACTTCGGTAATAAATAGATCCAAAAGAAGGCAAATTAGAAGAATCTCTTTTGTTTCCCTCAATATTAACATTTAGTTTAATTAAATTTGAATTTCCAATCAAAGCATTCATTAATTTATTCAAAAATGTTTTCGAATCAAACATTTTGGAAATAACCTCTTGAAGTGGTTTTGGGTCTGATTTAGACATTAATACGAATTCAATGGCAGATAAAACGCAAAGATTTGAGTCAAAATTTGGAACAATGACTGCATTCTTGATAAATGTCAACCATTTCATTGATGTCATCACAACTATGTCATCGAATCCATGAAACTCTTGGTTGTGTTGAACTAAAACTTTGAGCACAAATAGCAAAGTCGAAGAGTATTGAAAGTCAAAATTATTTTTATGTTCGATTGGGTCGAGTGTTGAACAATACTGTAATTGTTTGATAACAATCGGAAACATTTCCCAAAAGTCTTGAACGCAAACCTTTTGAGACAATAAACTCATCCAAACTCTTAATGATTCGATCGAAAGCTTAAGTATTTCTTCACTATTCGCACAGTTTTCTGGATTTAAAGTTAAATATACTTTTATGGCTTCAATCAGTTGTGGAAAACTATTTATTATTTCAATAGTTGTTTGCGAATCAGTAGTCGTCAAAAGTCTAAACAATTTCAATGCCTTTGGATTTGGTTTATCAAAGATTTCGTTTGTGGACACGACTGACACCGGAATAAAGTTCTGAACGATTGTATCTAAAAGATAAGGGCATTTCATTATGTCTTGTCTACAATCGGATGAATGTCTTGATATTCGAATTAAAATATCCAATAAATCGTTGACAGACTTGGAGTCCAAATGCCTTTTATAAAATTCTAATAAATATCGGATCCTTTGGAGTAAAGAAGTTCTCTTAACTAAACACTCGATTACATCTAATTTTAAGAGCTGTTCATCACTTAATTCATGTAATTTTGTTGAATCATAACAAGGCTTTAGATTTTCGACATTTTTATCGATTTCTAAACATTGATTAAAAAGAGTAAAACCTCTGTCGAGAAAGAGTTCGTCGACTAATGTGTTGCATAACATTGCGTGCAATGCATTGATGGCAACTCTCCAGACAGTTTCCGAATTGTCGGCCAGACATACCCGGGTCACCAAAACAAGTGCCGAATTTTTCATCAATTGTTCGATAAGACTCTCATTAAAGCAGTCGTCAAACAAACCACTGTATGCTTTGGTCAACAGTTTAGCCAACACTTGAAGGCCTAAGACTTTTTGTGAACTAAACGAACTTTGAATTAATGTATATAACTCTTGAATGGTATATCCGGCGCTCGACTCTTCCAACTGGTGGTGATATAGACCCGAATGGACATCAATTTCACGATTGCTGTTATCGATGAGATTTGCCTCGAAATCAAATCTGGCGTTAAGTGTCTGTTGAGTCGAAGCCACTGATTGTTGTGAAGGGCTGTCACTCTTATGCTCTTTAATGTCTGACATCCACAACAACTTTCCTTTCTCGACGACATTCATATTAAGCCATTTCTTTTCCATCACTTCCTTCTGTTTTATCGGTAAATCTTTTTCATCAATCGATTCAACAATTGGTTCATTCATTTCGATATCAATTGATTTGTTTTTGACATTAGTTTTGTTTTTATTGACTAAAAATTGAACCGTTTTTTCACTTAATTTTGTCAACAAATCTCTTCTCAATTCTTGAATTTCTTTTTCCTCCAATTTTTCGATTAATCGCTGATTTTCGTCACGAATTTGATTGATATCTGATTTCCAATTATTAATTCCTAAACCAATACCTGAGACAACACTTTCTGAAAGTAACTGCTCTTGAATTACATTATTGTCTTCAATGGGTTTATCACAACTTTGAGCACAAGTTTTACTCATGTGTTGTGCGAACAAACTTTTGCCACTCTTTGCCACCAAATTATCACTTCTTCGGACGGCTTTTGGGAAACCGTTTGAAAATTGTGTTGAATTGGATTCACTTTTTGTAAACCATTTGTAAAACTGATCCGAATTATCGACATTTCTCTCCACAATATTAGTCACGATCTGTGGTAAGTCGTGATTGTCTGCAATCTTCCGCTCCTTTTGTTTCTCTGGATTTTCGTCCATTTCTTCGCATTTTTGGTCCAATTTTTGTATTTTCTTTTCCGACAGAAACTCCTTCTGCAGTCGCCATAAGTCCTCTTCTGTTTCACCCCTTTTCGGTCGCTTTAATGATTGCATTTTTGTTTGGATTTTTAAATATAAAACTAAATTAAATCAAAACACAAAACGTTATGAAAACAAATGTTTTTAAATGAGATAACAATAAGTGCTTTGTTTTTATTGAGTCAATAGAGAGCGCTATTGAGACCAAAATAAACAGTTGTCACAACTTATTGAGAACATTAATGTCCCAGGATGCTACTGGTCCAGGACCAGGAGAAGTGCCACTACTGTAGTGTACACTAGCATATAATAGACTAGCAGCTATCCAGATAGATTGCCGCCTATTATTATATTTGTAAAGAAAACAAAAGAAAGTTAAGTTTGGTTTTGATTGACGCCAACATTGAATGCACTCATTGACAAATACTCGACGACTCACTTACGTAATCCAAAAGGTGTGCCCAAAACAACGAGAATTAATGTTCATATATAAGTGCATTCATTAAATAATTAAATATTATTATCCGAAAGATATCAGAAATGGGTTTGGATTACTTTATGAATCACACAATCGTTTTGAAGTCTAAATCAATAAAAAAGGGCAGAGCACCAGGAATATTGCATGTTTGAAAATATTCTGTTGATATTTTTGTGTCAGAAAGTTAAACCTTCCCCTCCCAGACCAAGTTGACAAATTGATGACGCGATACCCCTGCTATGTCCCAGACCTGTCACTGAAAATAGGGGACCTCTAGCTAGACCTATATCTTGCTTATCCATGAAATTGATTCGAAAATAATTTGCAATAAATATATTTTCAGAATACATGTAAATTAACAGAACATTACATCGCAGGGAGATATCATCATACACATTTTATCTTGATCATTTCTTGCTCTGGTGCATATAATTGATAATAAGCTAAGGATAGGTTAGGATAAGTTAGGTTAGGTCAAATTATGATCAAAATTATTAGATGCTTAAGTTAAATTCGGCGGGCACAGGTCAGAAATCCCTTAAATATCTATCACAAGTATATGTTGTACTAATAAATTATTAATTTTAATCCTTTAATACTATTTTCCAAAAACCATATTGAAAATTTAAACTAATTAGTTTACACTTGATTTTAAATTTAATAATTGAATTTATGAATAATCATTTCAATTGATTATTAATCAGAGATATCTCTATAAACTTTAGAAACAATAAACGTAGAACTTTTAAATTGTGGAAATTACAAAATGAATCAAATTTAAAAAACAAATTATTGTTAAAGAAAGTGCCGTTCTAGATCAATTGATTGAGACGCATATTGATATTATTTAGGAACGTAATATCTGATAAGTTATAATTTGTTTAACTGCAGCACATAAGTAGACACTTATAAGGTGGATTTCTTCAATAAATTTTTACTATAAATTGTTACTATAAAGAGCTAATTTTGAGTACAGTTCCTTATAAGAAATTATAGAAGTGTCTACTTTGGTGCTGCAGATTAACATTTATTATTTTATTTGAAATTCATACAGTATTTATCTGTAAGAAGTCCAAAACCTCCTAAGTTTTTCCCTTATAAACATCATGTGACACAACTGCAATACAAATTCATATATAAATATTGTTTGTTAACTATTTTTTCAGTGCATTTATTTAATAATTGAGAATTCGACAGTTAAACTTAATTTGTGTTTACAATTGGCCTATAGTGTTAGAAGAATTACATGGTTGGGATAAAATATCTGTGATGAAATCTCCCTGCGATGAAATGTTCGCGATTAAATCACCGGGAGCCGTTTAGCTGAGATGCGCAAGGGGGGTTCAGTCCGGAATACTCTGTGATTTTGGCCAAGACTACTATAGCATATTGCGATGAATCCCTCCCCCGTAAGTCAAATTATGCAATATTCAGAATATTCTGCTAAATTCTACTCAATTTCACAAATTGTTACTGTTATTCTCTTAAATTTTATCAAATATAGTTAATACTGCATATGATTAATAAAATATAAAAACAGGTTTTAAACAAGCTTTTTTTAAATCGACATTTAAAAAATATCTCCTTTCTGACCCATCTTATTCCAAAATTGGCAAATTGACGTCACAGACTGGAATACCCCCATGTAATTAAAGTTTTAAACATTTAAAATTCTTTAAAATAATTGCACAATAGCTCAATTCAATATTTGAAAATATGTATTGCAATTTATAAATTAGATATTTGAAAAGAATTATATAATTCATACCTGAACTTCGTTCAACAAAATCTGATTTCCATTGAAGTCGAATGTTTAACGATTAACTTGTTGAATGAAGGTGGTAAAAGAATGTTCCCAAATGTTGAATAATGAGAATGATAATTTAACTTTATATAATAAACCTTTGGAAACATTTCACAAGTAGATCCTGGACAATTCAATTTATCAAATGAATACCTTCTTTTAAAATAAAAGAAAGACTAAAATTAATTCATAGAAACTATACTTGTCAATTAAACTGCTCACATGTGACTCCGTATTAAAATAGTATAATTTAAATGTAAGAATTTTCGAGGTTGAAAATTTCAGTGAATTTGCAAATTAAGATCGATTTTATTAATTATATTTCAAATTGAATTAAACTTACCTGTTTCAATTAGTTTTAATACTGATACTCAAATTAAATTAAAGAATTATGACCTTTGGTACTGAGCAGTGGAATTGAAAACAGATTTTCAAAATCAAAATTACATTAACTTTTGAAAATGAAAACGACTCTCAATTCGGTTATTTATATCCGAATAAAGTTTATTCCTATTGTAAGTAAAGCACAATTTATACGTCGATACAAACAGTTTGTATGCAAAATGAGTCTCTTATCGGTCGTAACCAATTGTGGGCACTGATGAGT
>JAQFXN010003264.1:0-11215 GCA_034693365.1 Liacarus xylariae | reverse complement strand
TGAATTTCGATGTTATACTCAAGAATGCAATTGAAATAAAATTTTTAAATCCCGAATTTTCGATTTTGGCTAATCTCGTCAGAAAGACATTATTAAATGGCACATTATTTCTCATGGAACCATATTCATATCGCATATAGTTTATCTATTAAAAGTATATTCTCGATGATAACATCGAAATTCAAAGCTGTTGAGTATAACTATTATTTTTCAATTAATCAATACTTTATACACAATAGGTTTGCATTTCATAATAAAAGCATTGATTAAATTGCATAAAAATTGCATTATCTAAACAACTTTTAATCAATTTTCCGGGAAAAATCGGGTAACTGTTACATCTGCCCGGAAGGATTTTTTGAAATTCGGCAGGCAAACTCGGGTTTTTTCGGGCAATGCCCGAATCCGTTGTGCAATAATCATAATATTATACGTGAAGTACTTTTAATCAAATAAGTTGAATGTCTTCGTCCTATTATAGTAAACTGTTTATCCAATACAGTATAAAAATCTGCTGCATATAAATTAGCACTTTTTTAATTTAAAAAAAAGTTAATGCAATGATTTTCGGTTTTTGATGGCTTAAGTAACTTTTCTAATGCATCTTGCTCAATTAATCATGCTAAATATATTGATGTACAAAGTATTTACCATTCACTCCAATAGTTAAATAGTTAATGTGAATATGAATGTTATAGTCTAGCCATGTCCTGCCCTGACGAATCAAGTCCCATTTCTCTCTGGAAAGAAGTTTCATTCATCAAAATAATTTTCAATCTATTAGTATTTACTGATATCAGTAAAGAAAGTTTAAAGCATTAAACATAATGCATGAAATAATGAGTTAACAGTTTAGAAATCAATAAAAATCATTATTTTTTTCATAAATAAAAGTTGAAATATTATTTTCCAGACATTAGAGGTGCAAATTTTATACACTTGTTCCACGGGGTCCATGTAAAAACTCTTTACCCTTAAGGGTTAAGAGCAGGGAAGGGTGGACAAAAAATTTTAAAGGGTAGGAAAGGGTTTTGAAAATTGATAAAAGGGTTTTATAAAAACCCTTGGTTTTAGTATATTTTGTACATATGATTGACTTACGCTCGTCGATCACGTCTGGAACAACTAAATGTCGACAAAATATTGTTATTGGATCTAATTATGATTTATATTAAGAAGTGAACGTCAATTATACTGTATTTAAATTTTCTACAATAAATAAAATCAGATTACAATTTTGTATAAAAATGGTTCAAGGGTTTATTCAAGGGATTTTTTGGAAATAAGAATGTAAGGGTAGAGTCAAGGGTAGAAAAGAGTTTGATAATTTTCGCAAAGGGTAGGGAAGGGTTTATTTTTTTCAATAAATCAAGGGTCAAGGGTAGGGAAGGGTCGGCAGATTTTTGAAAATTTGCACCTCTACTAAGAACTATTATTAAAATAACACTGTTATGAATCTAAAAATCTTATTAAATATCATTAGTAATAAATAAATAATAATAAACATAAAATAGTTCACAATATTTTAACATTTTTATAGAGTTTTAAAAGTTATTAATATAAATCTGAAATTTTAATCACTCAACTCACTAATTGTTTGTAATTGAATTTATTTACTAAAATTATTCAAGCATGTCTTAAGCTTTTTCATTCATTCATTTTCATGAACGCCTTTTGTACCTTTCGGTGTAGGCGTAGTGACCGAATGCTATGCGTCATAGAGTCTAATGCACTTTGTCTCACTCCTTCTAGAACAAGTGACGAGCTCATTGCTAGCAGTGAAGTGAGATCAATTAAGAGCGATATTAGTTGAAAAAAGTCTAAATAAATAGACACTCTTACTGGGCTCGAACCAGCGACCTTCACCCAGTAGAGCGGCCACCATGCCTACTGAGCTACTCCGCTCTCTCCCACTCTTATTTTAGTTTAATTACTTAATAAACAATGATTGTTGTCTACTATTTGCTACTGCTTTACACTCTTATAGCGCTTTTGCATTCACATTTACGCATAGTTCTCTTTCAACGCTTACATGTGATTATTTGATAACTTATTCAATAAGTATTGATTTCTTTAAGTTATACATTTGATATATTGTATGACAAGAATCATGTGTAGTACATAAGCTTCTGTACTCTAGCAGTATATGAAAACCTAGTACAGTAGTTATGTGCAGATATTTCACAATAAAAGTTGAATAATATGACAGAAACTTCATTTTAAATCTCGTCTATATTGACACAAAGACATAGTATTAATTCAGTACTAATAGAATAATAACTGCAGTTATCTCAGCCATATCAGAGAATTTGCTTCCATGGAATGCAAAATGTAATTATTAAGAATTGTAATAAATATCTAATGAGAAAAAGTCATCGAATCATTAATTATTACAGCAATAGAGGGAATAACAGAATGTAATTGAAAAGTAATGAAAATTATTTTAAGAAAACATAATATTATTATAGAATTCAACAAATTATCTTTAAAAATTTATTTGTAAAACAGTTCTTATTGCTAAGTTTTAGTAAAGTTATCAGGGATGAGGAAGTTTCGGGCAGACTCAGGGAGTATTTTTTAGTAAGAGCATAAGTATTGTCATAATTTTGGCTCTTTTGGCTTGAAGGACAGGGGGACCATTTATCATGTAAACTATTCTTAAAGAATTTTAACTATTTTTAATATAATCTAGTCATTTTCATAAATAATTGCCCGGAATTGGAAACATTTTGATACAAATTCCTCAAATTATATAAAATATTCCGGTTTCTTGCTTGTTAGTTTTAACGTTTTTTCAAATCGGGGCAAATTGGAGTTTCAATTCTAAGGGTTACCCCTCAATGGATTCCTTTCTGCGTCTATGAAAATAAGTCTAAATCATTGATTAGTGGAGGAAATCCAGAAAATGCATCAAAATATAGAGTCTGTTATTATTGACTACAGAATAGTTTATTATAAGACATTCACATTACATAAAACAATCTCTTAATCTTTTAAATCTATAGTTTTGTATTATTTTAGTCATTAGAATAAGAAAAATTGTTTTGTTGACAAAATTGTATACATTTTATGTTAAAAGTATATCATTTACTGAAAGAGAGGCAAAATATTTTTAGCCTAAGAATAACTTTTTCAGATGTTATATGAGATCTTCCGTTCCAAACATGTCAGTACATGAACTCTTAAGTTAAGAATACTCTATCCTGCTATCGATGGAGATGATACGTCCCCTTCCATTCTCTATCCCTGTCCTGGACTTCGATTCTCTCTTTGAATGTGATTAATCTTTCATTTATGCGATTCAATGGCATATAAATAATAGGCTTCTCTATCGCTATGACATAAAAATACAGAATAATTTTAATTCACTATTTGTATGTTTATCAGACCATAAAAAATAATTTGATTTATGTTTTCTGAATCTAAACTTTTTCTTTTTGTTTAAAATTAATGAATAATTTATTTAATAAGAAATAGTGGAAATCGATGTATAATAAAACGACAAATTCTATTATCAACTTTACGTTTAACTGAACAAAAACTTGTTTTGATTCCATAAGAATATAAGAGTACTGTAGATGAGAAGCAAGAAACCCAAATAGAATCCAACTTGCAAGAGTAGATCGTGCGGTATTTTATCTTTAATTTGTAATACGATTGCATTATAATATTCACATAAAGTTCATGAGATTCATCAATGAATTTATATATTTGGCTAAAAGTCAACTCTTTATATGTTTACGAATTCATTGATGAATCTCATGAACTTTCTGTGAATATTATAATGCAATCGTAATATAAATTAAAGACAAAATACTGCACGATCTACTCTTGCAAGATGGGTTCTATTTGGTTTTCTTGCTTCCCATATATAAAACAAGATTGGCTTTAAATGCATTCTTTTGTAATTTAATGAAATGTAGATTTTTTCTGTTAATTTAATTAATTTATTCATTTTCCTAGAATTCATAGTCCTGTTTTTAGACCAGGGAATTATCCTAAAAGATGATAGATTAGGAATTAATTTAATGGCTAATTCAGAAATTTAAGAGCCAACATGTATTATATTCTAACCATTTTAGCATGTTGGCTTATGAATTGTGAATCTAATCCTACAGCTTATTCCCACTCATATCCCAACCGAATAAATCATTGAATATTCCGGAAACATTATAACAGTCATCCATGGCTTAAATGATGTCATTCTTTGTGAACTCTAAGAATTCATGAATTTGAATGCTTGTGTCGAAAAAGCAGAGATGAGGAAAGTCAACAAATTCAAAGGGATTTAAGGCGAGGGGATATTTTGGAAGCGTATTTAAGTTAAATGAATTGTAGAGCAGTTATTGGTGAATAGAGTAATGGAAAATTTAACAGACATTCCAAAAGAAGCCAATAGAGATAAATCCAAAAATTTTGCATCAGGGGAATTTGGTTCTAATCCAATTTCTAGCTATCCCTGTGTCAAAGCTTTTGTGTATTTTTGTATCAATAAAAATTAATCAGATACATAATCTATGGAGTGAATGACATGTAAGTCCATTAATTACAGTACATGACATCTCTGCGCAGAATATTCTGAAGAATAAGATTATAAAATTAATTTAAGAAAATTAAATATTTATCAAACAAAACAAGACAACAACTAATAGGATAAAGAAAATTAAGAATCGACTAATAATTAATCATTACTTTAATGGATATATTAAACCAAAATATCTGCTAATAAACTATTCTATGCGTTGAGATATAGAGATCTCTGTAATTGGAAACTCGAAAAATAAGAATATGAGTGGTAATGACTGCGAGAATAAGAACAAATAGGAGAATAAGAATAATAAGAAAAATACTCGAAAATTAAGTTCAAGAAAAATAAATAAATAAAATTCATTTAAGCCTTAGAACAAAATATATTATATATAATATTCATTTCACACGAATTGAGAGAATCTAATACTGAAAAACAGAAGCGATTGTATGAATACTTGTATATCAATGAAAGAGTAGGCGATAGGAGTTGAGCGCAGGACCTGTTTTATGTGATGAACACACAGGGCATCAGAAAACAGTTGGGATCTGTTCAAACATATAGTCGGTATCTGTGCTCGAGTACAGTACTGGATGTCATGTCAAAAGCTGTTAATAAATAAGAGACTAAAAAACTCGAACCAACACAACAAGTCTTTTACTTATATTCTGTTTGATTATAATTCTTGCTTTAATTCTTTGCCAAAAAAAGATCAAACAGAAATTCAAATGAATTCTTCATTACTATTCAGAATAACTAATGTTTTGATTAAATATTCTCGCTTTCATTCGTAACAACTATTAACTTAAATGGTATTCCAGTTCTATCTCTAATAATAAATTGCTTTTCCGATAATTATTTGATACAACAAATTGTTTTTAACTCTTTTCCATACGAACTATAATATTATTTCAACATTTTATTCAACCTAAAGGTAAGTTTCTATTTGAAGTACTCCTAGTATTTAAAGCTGTAATCAACTCAACAGTCTCTCTAATAGCACTAGAAATCTACGGATTCCTAATTAAGTATGACTTATGTATTAATTAGTGTTTCACTCTTTTTCCTATATTTTTATTTTTGGTCTCCAATTGAGGTTAATTAATGTTAGAGAAAAAATAATTATCTTTATCTCAAACTTCTATTTGTTTCCGAATTTATTTCAAACAAATATTCCTAACGTTTAGGAAATTAGTGAGTTTTAAGTTTGAGGATTAAGTTAGTATAGAATAAGTTAAATGTCTCGAAAAGATTATTTATCAAGATAGATTAAAAGAATAATGACTCTATTAATTATTTTTTCAAATTCTCTTCAAAATTTTCTACAAATCTCTTTGTTATTACTTTTTATTATTTATTTATAGGTTTAATATATAATTTTTATAATTATAATAATATAGAGTTAAAGTTTGTGAACTGTAAATGTTTTTACTTAAAAGAATTGCACATTTATTTGGATTATAATAATATAAATGGAGGCAAACATTTTTCACTATTCCTTAAATTAGTTGTAAAAAAGTTATTCTTTAATTTAAATTTTTGTAAAGTAATGATAATAAAAAAAAGAATATATTCGACAAAATGTTTTCAATGTTTCAATTCATTCATAAAATATTAAAATGTTTTTTCCTGATCAATAATATAGAGGTTGTTGAAACTTTTGGCATATAATTTTAGTCAATGAGAAAAGACCAACATTTATGATTAAATTATAAAAAATTGTAATTTTATAATGAGTACCGATAAAAAAGTTTTATATTCTAGCTAAATTACAATTTTAACTTACAAATAAATTGAAGGAAAAACATTAATTAGAGTTCTTTTTATATTTTATAATTAAAAAAAAACTTGTCTATATTTAAACTCATTTTAATAATATTAAATTTCCGATTCCTTTAGTATGCTAAACATTGACACTATAGAAATTAAAGTGCTCTATTGAAGCATTCTGTTGAATAATAGAGTAGGAAAACTAATTTTAATCAAAGATTACTTTATTTTCACAATAATAGTATATAAAATGAAGTGGATTCAATTAAAAATTTTCTTTACTCCACTTTTATTCAACTGAACATTTAGATTATTAGTTATCACTGAAAATGATGTCCTATTATTTTGAGATCCACTTAGCATGCTTAATTCTTCTTTAAAAAATCAAATTTTAGCACTTTTTCAAAACTAATTAAAATTAAATATTTCTTTTTATATTTGTATTTCACTACTGTTTTGTTTCTAAAAAGTTTTACATAAGTTTTATACAATGCAATCATCAATACTTTATTATTTATTTAGTGTTTGACGTTTAGTATACTCTGGAATCAGAAATTCATATACTTATAGAAAAACTCTATTTTTATGTAATCGATTGTTATCTCAATACTTATAATGTATAAGATTTTTATTAAAAAAAGAATATAATATAATATAGAAATAGAACAGGATTAAATACTTAGCACAGAGAGAGGGATAAACCAACAATGCTCTGAGAAGAACTTTCAAATGATTATAGACTTAATTAAAACATATTCGAGAGAATGTATTTATTACAAGAAGAATTCATTTCACAATTTTATACAAGAATTTAAGGCATTAAATAAGATATAGAAGTAATAGTTTTTTAACATTATATGTGGAGATTTGCGGAACCGATTTCAGGTTATGTTCACATTTCAAACAAAGATTTAATTGATGAAATCGAGTTATTTCCTGCATCTTATTTAAATGCCTATAACTTATATTAAAATTAATTTTAAATATGGATGAGAATGAAAATAAAACTATCTCTTATTAAAAAATAAAATGTGTGCCTGTGCTATTTTCCGATTAGATTTATCATCTCTTGATTACAGTTTTGGTCATAAACCTCATAAGCCCAAGCTCAACATTTTGTAGGCCTCCGTCAACTATTGTAAGGCAGAATTATCTTGAGTCTGGACCTGGATCTACAAGACATGAGCATGTCCTGAGCTTTACCTATGTCTAATCCTTCTAATGCAGGTCATGCAAAATTGTTGTGAAAGAATTTAAAATGAATCATCAAATGCTTTTGTAGTAATTACCAGGGATACGGAGATGAGTACATTCAAGAATATTCCGACATTCCGATAGTGGTTTTGGTCTACACTCCCTAACCTCTCGAATCGCACTAATGATTCCCACAAGAGTTGCTATAAGTTAGGGTTCAAATAATTTGTATTTAATTTTTACAGCAGTAGTCAATCATAATATCTGTTTATCAAATATGTAAAACAGATTTGAGAAAGCTAATAATATAATTTATAGTTGTCCTTCATAAAAACAGATCTGTTGCTCTTACAGTGTTTCTACTGGGAATCATTTGTGCATTCGAGACCCTAACCCCTAGATTGCACTCATGGTGCACCACAGGTACTCATATAGCAAGTTTTAGAAATGCAATATTGTGTTAAATTCTGTCTAAAATCTCTGAAAAAATACTTGTACTTATCACTGCACTTAGTCTTAGAATAAGGTGGTTAAATTTTGCAATTTTGTGACACTTATTCATTAATATAAGTATTACAGTAATGAAAAAATTGAGAATGAAAGAATATGTCTTTCTTACTTGTGCACTATTTCTAAATCAATTTAAGTGTAATGATATTATTAAGATGCTCAATGTTTTGGGAATTCTTATTTCTTATTCACAACAAGATAGTTAAGGTTCCCAAGAAATCAAGAATCAACTACTCACTGAACCATTCGGATCAGTCTTTTATTATTCTGCACTTTATATTGATTTCATTTTAGTTTCTAAAAACAGACAAATTATTTAAATAAAATGAAATTATTAAATAAACGAAAATTATGTAACGATAATGATTATTTTAGAAGCATTTGACTGAATATTGTCTTTCTGTTTTTGTCATTTATGTGAAATTAAATAAATTATAATTTGTTCTAACGTTAGTGTAAGAATGACGACAACATACATAAATATGCTATATCTGGTCTACCTTTAAGCGAAAAACATGAAACAGATCCAAAAAATTAGAAGTTTTAATATAATATTACACATAAGAAACTCATTTTATAAAATCAATGGAGAAGTGAAATGAAAATTATTAGCTTTCATCAGAAAATTTAATCACATCTTTTCGAAATATAAAAACAGAACTGTAAAAAATAATTTTAAAATCTATAATATGATAGCTTTCTTAAACATTAGACGAAATTGAAATGGGAAACGAAATAATTCAATAATCATTAATAATGTTAATCAGCGGTCACCAAGGGGGTTTAGCCTAAATACCCCCAATGACTTTTTGCGAATATTTTTACCTTACTCCCCCTGTGGATTTTTCATATTTTGGGATTTTGTAGGCCCTCCACCCGGCATTCTAAGAAAAATTTCTAAAAATACCCCCTCTATACCCCCTGACTCGGCCGACTTTGACGATCCTTGATATTACTAAATTATTACAGTAATAATAATAAACTTTTGTATTACAAAATAAAGTTAAACCTATTCCTCTACTACTATACTGTAATAGAGCAAATACTACTTAAAAAGCTGTAATCTGGAGATCTTGACCCTGAATAGTTGGAACTTTGCTTCTGAAGTAATTATTTTACGTTTATTTTATATATTTGACCGCATTTAAATCAGTTTATTAAAACAATTATGTATTTTTGAGTTCATAAAGATTTTGCAGATATCTATTGTAAATTTACACTTAAATCAATAATAGTTCATAATTTACAGTTGTATTGAGTTTCTCAGAAAAGCTGCACTTATTTGTTCCTTTGTCCCCTCCCCCTCCCCCCGTGTTATAAGAAAAGTAAGAAAGTTTTGTTCATAGAATCTTCAGAATTATAATAATTAATTACTTTGGATCACATGCACAGGTAGCTTGAAATGAAGGACAGAAAAGAATATGAAAAACTTTAAACTGATTATAAAAAATTGAAATTAGTTTCCAATTTAACGTTAAAATTGATTTTAAAAAGTGGCTTTCATTTAAAGATTATTCTTAAAATGATTGATTGAACTTAACGGCAAATCCAAAAGTTCAATATTAGTGTTCAAAACTAAATCCAATGCCAGTTATTTAAATAGCAGACAGTTCTGCCTTCAAATAACAACTAATAATAACTTATTTTATTATTTTATGACATATTGAGAACAAATGTCAATTGTATTTGTTGTGAAATACATTTATTTCAATTTGAATCCATTCTCCGAATGCCTCTGTCTCTCCGATAGTCTTTGAATATAAAAGTTTTCTTATAATCAGAGCATGGAGAAATAGTTATTTATCACACCCCGGATAGTCACTAGACTAGAATAAAATTGTTAAGGCATAGTTATTTATTTTTTGTTCAAATTCGCTTGAAAAATCAAATAATAAGTTAAATATCATTTGAAAAATACTGTATAATTAATACATAATTTAGAATATCCTCAAATTCATTGTTAATAAAAAATAACTGTTTAGGCACTTAAATCTACTATTTTCTATGCGTAAAATAGTATAGAAATATTCAAAAATGTTTAAAAATGAAACTTTGATAGAGGGAGTAATGCAAAAATTAGAAACATTATCTTTGGTTTAAAAAGTAGGAGGGTATTTTAAATTTTCGAAGCTATGATAATTTTGGCTATAACCTCTTTGATGACAACTTATTTATAGAATGATTAACATTGGCTACTCTTTACATCATTCTAGAGATAATCATACTGCAATCATAATGAATTATAAGAAATATCTAACATTTATCATAACTTAGAATTCTGATCAAAGTTTTACACAGAGATTAAAATTTTATAGTTAAAAATTAATACTAATGTATATGAATTATAATTAAAATAGTGGATTGTAATTTCTTGATCTTATCCACCTCATCAAAATTACAATTACAGTATTTGCATATTTTGATTCGTATTCGTTAATTAATACCATAATATTTAGTAAATAACTAAAATAGTTTTGAATAATTAAAATAGTTTATATGTCATGAGTCATGAAATAGTTATTTATAGTTAAAATAAAACTTGCTAAAATTGTCCTCAAGATAGGATTCGTCAAGAGATGATGCTATTTACCGATAAAATAGTTATGATAGGTGACTTTCCATGCTTTGTTTATAATACAGCGAACTCTCGATAAAGTAAATTTTGTTTACTATAGTTTATACAAAATTATGGAGTAATTGAATTGTTTTGCTATTTAAACAATTTTCAATGTTTTTTCTTACAGTGAATGTTCACTATAATCTAGAGATGGACAATGAGGGTATAGCCAAAATCTAAAAATTACCAGAATGCCCTCCTTGTGATGAAGAAAAAACGAGCAATTATTAACCATTCTTGTTGAAATATTGAAGCGAAGAAGCCGTTTTTGCAATTCTATCTAAATTTTTAGGAAAATTACAGAATTTTGTAAAATTTTTTTCTAAATTCAGTCAAATTCTGTTACGCTCTTACAGAATTCATCATAATTTGCCTGAATTGTATAAAATTCTGTAATATTCTTGCAGAATTAGTCTAAATTCTGTTAGATTACATCATTTTTACTTAAATTCAGGAAAGAATTGACGATTGTTAAATATTGTAAGCAAATTCTTTGTGACTCTTCATTGCTACTCTATATTCCTATTATAAGTCTAAGAATTTATAATATAGAATTGTAATTTGTTATCTATTCACAAACTGCACTATTAAGAAAA
>JAQFXN010003263.1:0-11216 GCA_034693365.1 Liacarus xylariae | reverse complement strand
GTTTTGCCTTTGATTTTCGTTTAATAGCCTTAAAAATGGAAGTATTTATCGTTTTTTTCTCTTCTTTCTGTGGTTTTGTTTATCCAAAAGATTGCCTAAAAATGTATTTTTTTCTCTCTCTCTCTTTAATTCAGTTTTATTTGAAATTAAATTTTTTTTTCTCTTGTTTTGAATAATTTCTTAATTAATTTCTTTAAGTCTTTGGTTTAGGACAAAGAGTTTTTGTTGTCTTTCTCTTTCTCTATCCATATGTTTGGCCATCGAAACCATTGATAATTAGTGTGTAATCGTAATGAAGTTGAAGGCCATGTGGTTGTCTGTGTTCGCCTACACTAACACTTGATATCTCATTGCTATAAATAATTATTCAATTTTTTTTTAGTTGAAAATAATATTATTTATTTTATTTTAGCTTTTATTGAATTTTTAAATGTTATCACAATTTAAACAATTTTTTTTATTTTATTTTATAAATAGTTTTTATTTTATAATCTAGTTATTAGTTATACAGCAATTAATTGTAAAGGGTTTGGCCGATTACTATTGGGTTTAATTATACCCCTATTTTATTTACACACTTCTTGTTTCCCCCCTTTCTCTCAATGTTTAGTCAATTAGTTAACTATTAATTAGTTTAATAATCCATTGAATTATATGATGATATATGAGTCAACCGCTACAGACCTCATATGAGTGCTATCTGTGCTATGATTTTATACTCGTATTTCTGAATTTTCTGAAAATCTAATTATTCTTTGGTTTAGAAACAGTTTTTATGTTTTTCTTATTAATTAATGTCTTCTTTTTCTCTAAATTGTATTTTAGGACCGAATTCGCAAAATAATCGCAAAGAAGAGATCCGTTCAGTGGTTAGCGATGATTGCGATTCAGTGAACGCCGACAACTGTTCGGTTATATCGTACACGTCTTCGGCCAAATGGGACTGCGGTTCAGATGATGGCAACGGAGATGAGTTGAATGGAGAGGAAAACCAGACGAACGGCTGTTATGTCGACGACTTCGAGGAGAAACTAATTGAAGCCATCGATAGGACAAATGAAAAGAGCGCTAAAACCAGACAATTGTGTTTGGATGCCATCAGAAAGGCGTTGACCACAAGATTTTGTTACGATTTCTTAATGGACAGGTACTTAAAGTGTTTATTAATTGCATTTTTTTAATAGTTATCAAAAATTTCAATCAGAATTGAAAGAAAAGTCAGTTTTAAAAGCGTTGAAGACTTGAAAACTAGAATTATATATATTTTTCTTCTCTTAATCTATAGGAAAGTAACGATTGGAGACCTATTGGAGCGTTCGATTAGACGTAAAGGCGAAGAGTTGGGTTCGGCAGCACTGCTCTCATCGGTAGTGTTCATAACATTGGGCGCCACCGATGAAACGGCCGCTATATTTAGTGTAATGGAATCGCATTTAATACCAGCACTGGCCGATGCAACTGTCGCACCTGCAGTCAGATCTAAATGCGCTGTCGCTTTGGGGTAATTAAATAATGAGTTATTTTTTTGAGTTGAATTCCATATAAGCGCCGAACGTATGAATTGTGCAAATGATGTCTGTTATCATCATTATTCAGATCATTAGTGATGATTCAAATGCCTCTAAGAAGTACTGATAACACAATTCATATTTTCCTTTAAATAGTTTGTGAATTTTTACTTTAATATTGTTATTCATTTGGTTTCTTCAGATTAGATGAGCACTAATTACCGCTTATTTTGACCAAACATTTGAATTAACAGTAATTTTATTACTAATAAATTATTAGACATTCCTAAAGTGCATTATTGCCATCCCTTTTAGAAGTTTATTGACATTTAAGTTCCGATTTTTTAAAATTTGATTTATAATTTTGTTAAAATAATTGTCTGTTTTTTTAAACTAAAAGTTTGGGACATTTCATAACAAACAATGGTTTGGATTCAATCGATACGATTATGGATTTGTTTCGGTCGATATTCGGCGCCTCTTTCTTCAAAGGCAACGGTGCTATACCGACCCATACGCCCGACATATCGGCCCTGCATTCGTCCGCTCTGTACGCCTGGACTTTATTGCTGACACTATACGCGCCCACGACTGCACTCCGTTTGGCCGAAAAGCACATCAAACGTATAGTCGAACTGTTGGAGTCGCCGGATGTGGAGCTGCGTATAGCGGGCGGGGAATGCATTGCCGTTTTGCACGAAATCTCCAGAGAATGTGACGCAGACTTTGAGTTCGACGAAATGGACTTGTTGTGCGATAAATTACGAATGTTAGCCACCGATAGTCAAAAGTTTAGGGCCAAAAAGGATCGGCGCCAACAGCGCAGTAGTTTTCGGGATATTCTCCGCGCAGTAGAAGAACGAGAGGCGCCTAATATTCAGGTGAAGTTCGGTAGAGAGCGACTGGTGATCGACTCCTGGTGTCGGAAGAGACAGTACGACGCCTTCTGCTATGTATTGAAGTCCGGAATGAATTTGCATTTAGGTATGGCTTTCAGTAAAGTTGTTGTCTATTCTGTAATATAAACACATTTTTTCCGCAAAACTATTTTAACGACTTGTTTGACAATTAGTGATGTTTTTATTCTCAAATTGTCTATCGATGTAAACGCCCAGACATTTAATTAGGGGTTTATATTAGTGTAAAAATCTGTTAATTTTTTTTTTGTATGAATTGTGCAAATGATGTAAAATCTATTGTCATATCATTAGTGATGATTCAAATACCTCTAAGAAGTACTGATAACACAATTCATACTTTTTGTTTATATCATTAATAATGCCGTTAAACCTCACTTCACTCCAGGGCTTTTCCAAAAGCTTTTGTATTTTATAAAAAGGAAATATCGCTTAACCTCTGCTCACTTTATATAATAGACATTAATTTGTGATAAAACCTATTGAATACTAAGCACTCGTTTATTTAAATTACAGCCGAAAATGAATTACTGAGAGATATCTTCGAATTGGGAGCCCCTCTCTCGGCACTGGACTCGGCATCTAATAAGTTGACTAAATTCGATAGAGTAAGTCATCTAATGATAAATTAGTTAATTATTAAGTTTTTGATTTAACATTCACTGCCTTTCATTGCAGAACATGTCAAACATCGCTTCGCGTAAAGCGAGGACTAAAACCCGGGGAAAGCTTAGAGACAAACGCGCGGACGTAATGGCATAGAATGTGACGTTTCATTAGTTGTAAAACTGTTTTTAATTAAATTATTTAATTTTTAAAATCACTAAATCTGAGTATTCAAAGCAATTGTAAATATTATATACAAAAGCAGACCTAAAGAATGTATATTTTTAATGTCAAAATTGTAATTCACTTTATTTTTATTTTTTTTTTGATGCGCTTTTGTTTTGTTTGCACTCCTTTTCACTGAACTATTCGATCGATTTATTAATTGTGAATTAATTTAGATTTTATTAAATTTTATTTCTTTCGATTAAAATTTTAATAAATATTATCAATAAATAGATTTAAGCCATAGATTGGAACAACTGTTTAGTTGATTGCAATTTAATACTGGATTTTGGAATTCAATAACTCCTGGAATAAAAAGGCCAAAGTGTTCTTAAGATGTTTTCCAAACAATTCCAGACTTTGAACCAAATTTTAAAGTTAAAACTTCTAGGCTTTCACTTAGTTTTAAATGAATTCCCAACAGATTATAGGAATAATAAACAATTTATTATATAATATTCTGTAATTGTTATGCATTTCTGGTAAATAAGTTGAGACAACGAAACATATTTGCTGTAAAAATGTTACAGAATTTAACCTTTATGATTTATCTCCTAGAATTACGAGTGCACATTACTATTTTCTATTTTTACTTAAAATATATACTCATAGCCACTCAATCCCCTGGCAATAGATTGTAATTTGTGTTATTTGTCACAAACCAAAACCACTACCGAATGTCGTGAAACTATTTCATCCACCGATTCATTCTCAACAAACTCTTTCCACGACATCTCATTTGAACTGTCATTGTTTGGATTCAATAATATTTGCAAAACTCTATCATAAAAGAGATGATTGGTTGAGTCAAATTGTTTCTCATCCACGTAAAATTGTTTGTACGACTGAACAAACAGTGGCATAGAATCTATAATTTGAATAGAATGAGCATGAACAATTTTAATACATTAGTACACTTTTGGGACTAACCAATCCCAACGAACCCTAATATAACCTAATCTACCCTGGTAAAATCTAAGTTTCAACATTTTGGGTTTGGGCATATTGTACGGGAACGTATAATTTTGGAATGGATTAAAATATATGGATTTTTATTGAGATTATAAATTAACAATTTAGATTATAAAAGCGATAACTATGGCAGGTATGGCTGTTCACTGTATCCTTAAAATGGGTTATATTTTCTACAAGTTTATATTTTACACCCGCATTGACACTTCCTGCCACCCCATCAGCACATGTTTATCAGGAGAAATATCAGTAGAGATTAAAATAAACTAAAACTCGAATTTTGTTTTGAGTTTCACAACACCTCCAGTAGTGAATTGTATTTTTTTAAACACAAACCCTTAATTTGCTGTCTAGTCATTGGCCACATTTGACTCTCAACTGTGAACTTCGCGACTTTGAATCCACTGTCAGCTAAAGACTGTTCCCAAACAGCCATTTGTTGTTTAATTGACAAACAATTCATATATTTCTGATTCAATTCTATTTGCTTTGCATTCGCTCTTTCATTCAAATCAGGGTTTAATATAAATCTGGCATTAATTGAGCCATTTTTGGACAATAGTCTCGACAATACCTCCAATAGTTGTTTCTTATTCGCAAAGCAATGAAAGGCATAATTACTGAAAATCAGTGACACTTTAGACTCCAATTGTTTCAATTGAGGACTCATTTCATTCCACGAAACACTCATATCTTGAGACCAGAAATCAATTGTTTCTGTTTTATGGTTTAGATTAGCCAATGATATCATATTCGGGTTGATATCCACTCCTATAATCCTATTGTGTTTAACACTCTTAGCCAAGAGTTCGGTCACATTTCCATTTCCGCATCCGATGTCCAGAATTATATCAAATTCTCTGAAATAAAATAATTAACAAAATTCGTATAAAACTCATTTAAAACAAAAACATTACTTATTTTGTGCCGAAATCGCATCAATTTATTCAATTCTACAAGTTTTCTGAAAATCATTCCCCTTTCCATATACTTGTGGTTCGATATTCATTGTTAATTAATTTTTTTTCAGCAAAAATAACATTTAATAAAATTATAAATCACTTGTTTATATAAATTTGATATTAAAAATTTTTCAATTGTTCTAAAAACTGTACAAAACAGGCCAGAAATTGACTCTCGCAGGTTGAATAAACCTTGACTCTCATGGAAAAATTATATTCCCATATTGTAAACTAAAGATGTAGATAATGTGAACAAGAAATGTAAATAAGAAAAAGCTATTATTAATAATAATATATAATATTGAGACGCTTTCCTACTCTAGATGTTGACTCTCAAACGTCCCTTTGCACCTATAATCCTATTGGGTTTAACACTCTTACTTTACATTTCTACATCCGATGTCCAGAATTATATCAAATTTTCTGAAATAAAATAATTAACAAAATTGATATTAAACTTATTTTTGAAACTAAAACTTTACTTATTTTGTGTCGAAATTTCATTACAAGTAATCGCTGTAATCTTCCTGACACTAAAAATTAAGTATAAAAATGCATTTTAAAAATAGATTCATATAAAACATTAATTTGAAGTCTGAAAATAAATTTAATATATTTATACATTTAAAAAAACATATTTTGTGACTATCTGTTAAATGTGATCAATTTGACAGATAATTAATGGGAAATATACTGTGGCGAAGCCTTATATATACACTGGCTGTGACATGAGTTATGTGTCATAGCCATTGTGCAGAAATAGCCCTTAGGCTGTGACACACACAGCAGGGGGACATTCCTGTGTGGCTACTGACCACACATGGAATGTCCAGTTAGGGTCAGCTTTTTATATATAAAACGCAGATATTCTGCGCTTTAGTCACTCTAGACTTGCCCTCCATACTCAGCACATGTCTCTCCATTTCTTAATATTTTAAATTAAATAAGTTTTGATTTTAAACCTGTTTTCCCCCTTTATTATATTTTCCCGCAATTATTAATTAAGTGTCCCCCTAAGCCCACTTCCCCTTCTCTTTTTCGGTACCCCTCCCTTTGGTTGGATTGGAGCAGTTGGTGGCGTTTTGGCGATTTGGCGGGAGAACCGGTTTGGCGATTGGCAGCGGACACAGCCGTCGGGAGAGTGGCCTAATATTACAGGCGTGCATGCCTTCCTGCCCCCTTTTCCCCCTAATTGTGTGTGTGTGTGAGCAGAGCACGGGGTTACCCGAACGGTTTCCGCTATTGGCGCCCAATTAAGCGGCCATTTGTTGCGGTGTTTTCGCCGTAAGGTCTTCAGGCCATTCAAGGACAACTTTACCCCCTATCCTTGGCCTCCTACGGCCATCACGTGACCGTTCGCGAGTGCGTGCTATCGCGCACCCGCGCTACCCGAGTGTTGTTGGCCATCAGCGGCCAGTCAGTGGCAATAAGCCGTACCCTCTTAGTTGCCACATATGGAGGACGTGCGGGGTATAGAAATGTGAATTTAATAAATTAATCGATATTTCTTTAAAAATAGTTTTTATTTATTTGAAGAGAAACTCGAAAAATGAAGAGTTCTATTTTTGAATGATTGATTAAATCTAAACATTTGATTGCTATGCGTCTAAATTGTTGTCAATTTGTATGCCAATCAATATTTTGAATTGTTTTTCCCACTTTCGACTCAATTCTATTTGTTTGTATTGTTTTGTAAGATTGAAATAACCCGAAACGAGTCTTATGTCTGCCCTTTTAATACAATTGGCCAACAATTTAGATGTGAAGCAATGGTCATCACTGATGACTAAAGTTTTCATTTGTAAGTACGGAAACACAATTGTATTGAATTCGTTTAAAGTATTCAAATCGGTTTGAGTTCTAAACCTATGGTTAATTTTTTTGCTTCAGCTTTGAATTTATTTCTCTGCAAATGATTGAAGGGATGGTACGACCAATTGTGGTGGAGAGAGAAGTGGCCCTCAGTTTGGAGTTGTAGTGAAAACGAACTAATCGTTCGAATGAGTTCATCGGAATAGTCGGACAATTGGCCGCAGTTTTTAAACAATACATACCTGTCCTGTCTGTTAGTGAAGTAAATGTCACTTAAATTAGCGCCACTTATAATGATATTGTCGTCAAATATATAGCACTTTAGGTGATGAAGTGATTGCAATTCATTCCACTTCTCTCTCTTCCAGACCAACCCTTTCCGCTCATAATTGGAGTCAATAAAAGCCAATTTGAGCCCCGATTTGAGTCAACGTTGATAAAAGTGTTTTTGTGGAGCACTCGATGCCATCGGTTCGGGTAATACGTGTCGATCGGCTGTAATCGACGACTATATTCAGCTCTAAATTCGGTTCATTTTGTTTAACACTTTTAAGACATAAAATCTATTTAAAGACAATTAATTCAATGAATTAATAATTTTGAAAAATATATATAAATAACTTTTGTTTCAATTAATACAAAATCTTTTTCTTTAATTCCGGTTTCGATATATAGCGACGAAAGGGTTATTCGGTTTTTGCAATTCAATGACAAACTCTACGCTATTTATCTGATAAGGGCTTATGTAATAAGAGCGCGAAAGCACTGTCTGTTAGAGCCATAACACATCACTCATGCACTCATGCAATAGATTCTGCGCTTACGGCATAGAACACTACTTGCTATGAGTGCAGGAATGATATGTTATGGCTTTAAAGCATTATTTACACAGTTATTGCACATGTAGCAAAATAATTTAACACCAAGGTAAATAACCAAATAATTAAAATATAGATAAAGGCAAAATAACCAAGGTGAACAAAATATAAAATAATGTGACCAGGGTGAACAAGTTAAAAAGCACAATAATCAAGATAAACGATATAACCAATATATAAAAATATGACTAGGTTAAAAAACAAAAATTAAGATAAATAAAATAACCAAGGTATTAACGAAGGTAATTAAATTATAAAAAAATTAACCAAGTACAAAATAACAAAACTAAGTTAAAAATCTTAAAAATCATCATAAATCTAATTAACCATGGTAAAATAAGACTAATAAAGCTAAAAACAAAACCAAGGTAAAAAAAATTACCAAGTTGAAATTTATAATTTTAAATTTAAATAACCAAGATAAAATTGACTATGGTAAATTAAAGTGAGACAGATACTCAGAAAAAAATTTTTGTTTAATTTTTCAAATATTTTCAAATTTTTCAAAAGTATTCATTTTTAATAATTATTTCTTTTTCAAAATTCTAATTTCATTTATAGCGACCCCAAGTTCTCGCCGTGTTTCCTCGTGACAGGCTTTCTCGAAATCAGTTTCTCGTTTTGACTGGGCCAGTTCCCACTCCAATTCTTGGATTCGCCTATTTTTGCCTATTATTAAATTCTGATTCATTTAAACGTTGGGAAACGACAGATACTTGTTCCGCAATTCGTATGGGATCGAAATTTTTACCTGATTGGTGAAAATTCTTTCGAATTTTATCAACAAAATCGAAGTATTCCTTCCGTTGAATCTTTTTTCTCATTTCATCCGTATATTTCTAATTTATATAAATAATATATTATCATTTGTAATATTTATAATTTTTAATATTGTTAAATAAACACACTTAACTATTTATTAACGTATTGTACCAACCTTACTTAGCATATATCATGTATTTATAATTTTAACGAAAATTGAATTGAAATAAGAAAAATTATAGGAAAATTGGAATGAAGATAAATGATTTTAATTCGGAAATTATATAGAATATTCAAATATTTAATAAAGAAATCTGTTATAAACAATTATTCAAACAATTCTCTCGTATTGTCCAATCGTTTTTCACAAATACCGCAGTACCACTTGTCAATTTTGTTAAGAATTTCGTTGGCCTAAGAATTTAGAATTGAAAATATTAGAAGAAAGGGATAATTTATTTTACCTCTGCTTCAGTCAAAGATTCGAAATCAGGATAACACCTATAGTGCCACCATTTCTCACACAAATCGCATTGAACGAAGTGTCCACCTCTGAGATTTCTACACCAATCACACATGTTCTTAACCTCTTTATCAGTCCTTCTCAATTGTGAGGTGAGATTTGTAATCTCACCGAGAGGGCGCTTTCTATTCATTAAATTTTCCCCGAAAGGGCTACCTCTTTTTTGTCTTTCCTCATCCGCTAAATTATTTTAAGTTTATTTTAGTTTTATTAGTTTATTTATCAGTTTATTAATTTTATCAGAAATTTATGTATTTTATAATACTAACTCGGGACTTGTTGGTATGTTGTTGTTTTTGGTTTGGGTTTCACGGCTTCCATAACTTTATTTAAAACAAAGCTTTCGACATTGGATGTCGAAGTAATTGGTCTAATAGCCTCAGGTTTTGCTAAAATTTCTTGTGACATATCTATTGTCTTCCAGGTGGTGTCCTTAAATGGATGGTTTGTGGCTCGATCGAACACAGACGAATCAATGGCTCCAAAGTTTATCGGATATAAACCGGTTTTTTCAAATGATTTTTTAAGCCATCGCTCAGCCAATGGTGTGCATTCGTCGAAGAGTTCCCGAATCATTGAAACTAACAGAGAATTGGACCACTTGCTATTATATGCCTCATGTTTTCTCAACAAAATCACACCCCATTTCTTCTTTAATTGTCCGAAAAAACTAAAATCCAAAGGTTGTAAAATATGGGTCAAATGTGAGGGAAGTTTAAGGAATTCGATTTTGTTTTCGACCGCATATTCAATCGATTCCAAATCGATATGTGTCGAATGTCCGTCCATCTCAAGTATTCGAGTACCAATATAGCCTTCTGGCATTAGTTTTCGACTCTCTACATCGAAAACTTCAGTCAGCCAATATCGAAAAATGTCTTTCGAACTATAGCCAGAATCAGAACATTGATAGTTCGCGCCATTCCAAACCATCCAATCAGATTCAACTGATTTGGCGCGGAAAATAATGAGTGGCCTTATTAGCACCCCATCTGCAGACCCACAAACTAGTAGTGACGCGAACTCGTACTTGTCAGTACTAAACATATGCGCAACCGGACTACGCTTAGGCGCTAACACTTTCGTGTCTCCAGGACAAGGCCTAATACCACTCTCGTCCATATTAAACAAAACTTTTGACACATCGTTTGGATTTAATCCTTCTTTGAGGCACTTATCAACTGCTTGTTGAAGAAGTCGTTCTATAAAATCTTTGACTGTTTCAGGATTCTCATGTTTGACCCGAGCCATTTCAATACGTTGGGGAGTACGCAAAGATATCTCCTCTTTATGGCGTTCAATAAAAGTTTGCAAATAACCACTTGTTATTTTCGCATTATAAAGATCGGGTCTATACTTCTTTGTGTATTCAATCACAAGACTACGAGCATTTTTAATAATATACATAAATATATATTTACATCGAGAACAAACTGTATAAATTTATATATTTCACTTACGAGACAAGTTTAGAACTGGTATAAGGATAACCCATTCCAGCTCTGATTAAAACCAATTTGACTAAAGCATTTTCTTCATTTTCTGAGAAATATTCCTGTCTTCCGGCGTGTGATTCTATTGAATATTTCCCCTTAATTTTATCTACAAATGCTTGGCGACCAACGTTTTTCCAATCGGCGATCTCTTCATAAGTGTATTTTTCGCCATTATCTTTTGATCTTCTCTTCCCGTCTGAATCCACACAGTGATCAAACCAGTACTTCAATGCCTCCTGCATATGAACTCTATCGATACCTTTTGAGTAATTTCTCCGCTTTAATTTCTAAAAATATATAAATATCAATAATTAACTCAATTCATACGCAGATTGAAAATTTATGTAAAAAATGTTTCACTGAGTACTTTATGGTGATCTTAAGATATCTATCATCAATTCTTAGAAAATAGCAGAATTTTATCAAATTCTTGCTAAATTTTATCAAATTCTGTTAGATTCTTATAGAATTCATCATGATTTGCCTCAATTCTGTTAAATTCTTGCAGAATTAATCAAAATTCTGTCAAATTATTGCAGAATTGGTGGAAATTCT
>JAQFXN010003262.1:0-11217 GCA_034693365.1 Liacarus xylariae | reverse complement strand
TGAATATGTTTTATTACTATTCTTGTTTCATATTCAATGTCCTCTTTTACTTCTTTAGGAAAAAATATTATATTTGCAAAAACTGTTTTACCAGAAAAAGAAGTTTAATATGAAATATATTGTGGTTTAAGAAAATCCACTTAATTTTTATTTATGTTGACTGAATTCAATATTTCATAAGATTATTAAGAAATTCGTTAGAAATAATGATAACTTTATTCGTGAAAATAATAACAATGATCGTTATCTTTTGAATACAGTATAAGTTAAATAACAAATAATATGTGCAATTAGTTTATATTTCATTTTAATTAAATAAAACCAAATTTTTCCTTACATTCGTTATAGTTATTAACTCAACGTTTAGAAAGGATAGAGTTTTTTTTGTATTACTTCTATAGAGACTTATTATTTTAGAAAAAAAAACATATTTAAAACAATTCAAATGAATATTTTATAAAACATATCATTAAAACAGTTGATATTCTGAAAGTGTCTTTCTTTTTATGAATGTTTTCAAAAATGAATTTTAATTATTTCCTGAAAATTTTTGTTTAAATTATTAGACATAACTATAAGGAGTCAACTATTTTTTTCCTCAATGATTAGAATCTTTAAAAAACAAAATCAATAAAATGCTATCTAAATGAGTGATTATATTATATTTTTTAGATAATTATAATTTTTCAATTTGTAAACATATTCAAAATTATAAAATCTTGTTCTCTGAAAACTGAATTACTTGAAGTCTAGTCTAAAGAGTTAACTATAACTAAATATTCTAAGCTTTCAAACAACACTTGAATTAAGTTATACAACATTTCCTTTAAAACTTGTAATAAATTATAAAATATCTCCAACACTAGTGTATGAAAATAGAGAAGAAAAAACTTTAAAAGTTATAAATTATAACATAAGTGAGTTCTTGTGTTATCTAAAATATTCTATATTTCAGTTTAGTTTTTATTTATTTTTCTAAAAATGAGAAAAAGTTATTGTTTTCGTTTTTACAGATAAAAAGACACTTAAAGTTTGGATCTTTTGTCAAATAAGCGGAAAAATATAATTTCCATTCACTTCTCATATATTTTTGAAGCGAATGAGAAAATATCTATAAAATATTGTTCAAATGTGTTTACCTTAGCATTGAAGTGAATTTCAATGAATTTACCAAATCGTGAACTATTATTATTTCGCACTGTCTTTGCGTTACCGAACGCTTCCAGAACTGGATTCGCTATAAAGTTTGCAAAATTAAAAAAAGAATGTTATATAAGCTTAAAAATAGAGTTTTATTAAGATTTCAATACAGAAAAACATTTAAATAGAAATATAAAAAAAGTAATAAAAAAAAGTAAAGACTTCACAAAAACATATTCCGCGAAAACAAGTCATTCATTTATAATGAATTCCTTAGACTTTTTAGAGTTAGGAAATGCATAAAACATTGCACACATAGACCCATACAGTACTTTCAAATGTAAATCACTTATTCTTTAAATTCTGTGCATAAAAATAAAATAAAATAATTAATGCGAAACTGATTACACGATATTCTGTGATATTATCTATCGATCCGTTTAACGGCTATTCATATGTTGTGTTGAGTGTTGTTGTGAATGTTGTGAGAATCAGATCAGAAAACACTTAAATAACTCACTTTCTATAATGTTTTGTTACGCTTCATAAATGTCTTTGTGGTTCTAAAGACACATTTAAACCTTTTGAAGTCTTTCATTACGACTTTTATTTATTTAAAACAGTTTTTTGTTTTGGTTATTGTCATCCTTTTGATTGTTATCTATTTAAACAATATTTAAATATTTCTGAATTCAATGAAATATTGAAAACTAAACTAATTATTATTTGTATTTCACCACAAGTTATGCTAAAATTTTTAGGAAATTTTTCGGTTAATTAGAAATCAAAGGAAAAAAAGGGGGGAGGGGAAGGTAGGGGAGAGAATTACAAAATACCTGGATGTTTGTTATCTGAAAAAAGATTATTGAAAGTTTTTTTTTCAATTCGCTCTTCTGAACACAATAACAATTTTTTCATAACAATTATATTCATTTATAAAAGAAGATCTGAGACAAGAGAAAACGGATTACAAAACCCAAAATTATCTTTAAATATATCAAAAAAAAATTCTTTTTTTTCTGAAAGTTTTGCCTCCTTTTCGATACGGGTCTTCACTTTAATCAAACCATAGCTCTCTCACACTATAATTAATTTCTTGTGGACTTATAATAGAGAGGACAACAATTCGTTAACAACTTTTTTTTATTCGGATGACTTGATTTTTTTCTATTTCATCCCATGTTTTTTCGCACATATCCTGTTCTTATAAGTCAGAAATTCTTTTCTTATGTGAAAATAATTGACCGAAAATATATATATTTTGTGTCAAAAGAATTAGTAATAATATTGAATATAAAATTAAGGTTAAATCAGATTAAACTACAGTATGTATTAGTAATAAGTTTACAGTGTTTTGACTTTTGGCCAAATAATTGAATTAAACAATTGAATAATTATAATTATTTAATCATAAATTAATATTATTAAGAAAAATAATTCCCACAAACGATATCATTAGTAATTTTTGAATAGTTCAACTGAATTGTCAAAAATTAATTATTTAAATTAGAAAACTTTTATTATACATTCAAAGTCAGTCAGACATTGATAAAAATCTAATATTCAAATAAGTAATCAATTATAGCCCCTATCCTATCGTTGAAGTGTTTCGAAATTTTATGCAAATTAGTTTATATTTTAAGGTTCACTAACAGACAAAATAAGAATTACAACAATTGATTTATGACAGGATTTAAGCTTTAAATTCAAGACAAAACTTATTCTCAAAAGCTGTTAGAACTATGAAAATTCAATTTATTATTCATTATTCAAATTAATGGCTAAATTTATATCCGAATTGATATTTTATTCTATAAATTATAATTAATTATCATTTTTTTAACAATTTCTTTATATATTTGTGTTAATACAGGCTTTTTATTGAATTCAAATCCTTTTTTATTATATCGGAAACCAATAGTTAATATCGACAGTTAATCTGCGATAAAAATGAATGAATGATATGAAGTCCTGTTTGACTGAATGCATATCTAATGAAATTCTAGACTTACATCTAATACCAAGTCATAGACTATTAACCGCACCTTAAATTGCAATTTGAAAATAATTACAATTTTGATTGATTTCTAAACATCCTATCCAACAATATTTTAATTGAATTTAATTTCATTAAAAAAGTTAATTGCTCATTTAATGACTCGAATAATAGTACGAATCGAAAAAAAATCTAAATGTTAAGTATATAATATACACTAAATTAATAGAAATCAAATCATTTGGTGAAATGAGCACTGAATTTATACTCTGGCTATTATTGTCGAGGGTTTAGTACATATAGTTTGTAATCAAATCAATAGTTTTGAAGTTTTTATAATAAATTTTTCACAAAATGATAGGTTAATGTAAAAGAAGTATAGAATTAGTGTACAGTATATATTGATTACCGTCAAGTATTAACTGTTCAATTTGACCGGACTGTGTGCCCCAGGACTCACACAGGTACCTGAGAACATATTTTGTGGACTCTGTCTTTCCGGCCCCACTCTCGCCGCTAACTATTATCGATTGACTCTGTTTTGTGGCTCTCATATCACGAAACGCTTTATCCGCTGAAGAGTAGAGAAAAAAATATTTATAAATTATAAGAATTTTCCGTTCAATTTGTTAAGAGTCCTAACAGTTAAGACAATAGTTTTGTTAAATATTGTATTAATTATGTAAAACACAATAAACAAAACATAAAAAATTAATCATAAGATAATGACTTAAGGAATTTGTTTGTTAAACAAAATGTATCGCAAATTCGTTTTTATATTTTTCACTCTAATGAGAAAAATAAAGTTTTGTTTTATTTTGTTCTTGTGCTGAGAAATTAAATATTTAAGACTTCAAACAAATATAAGTCAATCGTGACTTTCATACCGATAGCAAAAACGTGTGGAGACATCGTTCCCAATGATTTTCCCTGATATGACTTCAATGTTGTGGAGGAATACAAGTCTTTTAGATCGAAATATGGATTCACAGCTATTAATATATTCGCTACATATGTCTGAGAAATTGGAGTGAAATAGAAAATAAAAGTTATAAATAAAAACATATAAATATATAAAAAGAATTTTGTGGTCAAAATCGATTCAATCTTTATTTTAATCTCTTATATATTTAGCAAAAGTAAATTTATATTATTTTAAAGAATAATCGAAAGCCCAAATCAATTCTCTCGAAGCGATTCTTAAGAGCAAATTGAATACTAAAATTAAAATTCGTTTACTATTCTCAGGAGAGAAATGATTTGCTTTCAGCGAATAATTATTTGATCCCTATCTCAGACACGAATGAATATATTCTTAAATTTAAAATTATCCCCAAATTAAAGAAATATATTTTAGGAAATTGAAAAAAATATAATCAATGCTTACATATATCTTATCCTTTTTATATCTTAATCTAATATTATTAAGAAGTGTTGCCTCATTCAGATACATGAGTGCACCTATAGATTAGACAAATCAATTAAAATTATATATTATTAAATCGGATTTTAATATATATTTTTTCTGTTTGAATAACTATAATATTGTTTGTGAATCCAGTTTTTCAGGTTTAATAGTATTGTATTCTCTATTAAGAGAAGTGCTTTTTATTATTTTTTTAATATTTTCTTTTAGGAATTTTTATTATTATTTTTTACTGTCATTTCTCTTCTTTCGACCGAACAATCAATTAATTCGCAAACAATATATAATAGTTAGACTCGTTTTTTCTCTGCATTATATCAACTGGTCTTACAGTTATCCTCGACTTCTTTATTATCATCGTCTTCGGCAGGAAATACCCCGTCATATGTCGCTTGAATTTGCTATAAAAATAAAAATTCATTCGTTATCTTATTTTCTATTACTGTATATATAATTGTATTTCAAATTTATATTTCTAAATATTTTTCTTATGTGTCATAAGAAATAAAAAGAAAATCCTTTTCAGTGTTGAAACTCTTGAGTTAATTCTTACTAAACTTCAGTATAATTTCGATAATAAGTTAAATCAAATCATTAAAAATTAAAATAATTGTTAAAATAAAGTTCTGTTCTTATGCTAATTATTTGTATATGAAATCGTGATTTCTTAATATATGCTAATAGTTGTGAATTTTCAACAATATATCCTTTGATTATTTAAATATAAGTTTAAGAAATGAGAAAAATCTTATTAAAAGCTTATTAATTGATTCTTTTATTTATGGGGAAAATTGAGATCATAATTGGCAAACCTTATTGTTGAAGGTCTGGACAGTGGGACCATTGGATCCGATATCAATGATTGTTCCCAAAACATATCCTTCGTTCACATCATTCGCCCATACTTTTTGAGATTCCATGACTTTTTTAATGTTGTTTTGTTGGTTTGCAGAAAAAAATTGTTTTCTCTTATTTACGAAACGCCTGTAAAAATAATAGACTATTTTAAATCACAATTCATGAAACTTTTTCACTATTGTTAATAACTTTAAAAACTAAAATGAAAAATAATATAGACTTTTTTTGTTGTTCCGAAAAAAAAGTTTTTTGAAGGACAGTTACAGTCTATGAAATTATTAAACATATGATCACTGATTCAGACTTTAATTGGTTTTTCCGAAATCACAGCAAAACTTTTTGAAAAAAATAAATATAAGAAAGTCTTCAATTAAGACAAAAGGCGAGTGAAGTTAAGAAATTGAGAAAAAATAATAATTAAAAATTCATTCTGTAATATAATGACAATTAAGCAGAATATAATAGAATTGTTATTTTAATTAATTATTGTCAATTGAAAATTCATGTCTATTAGAGAAATAGTGTAATTATTTCTCCTGAATTCAAATACCAATTATGAATAGAGAGAATAATGAAATAGACTTATGGAGAATAGAAAAGTTTCGATAACAACATTTGCACTCAAATTAAATATTGAATGTCGTCATTAGTTTCTATGGAGAATAAAAAAACTGTATATAAGTTTTTTTCTTTTATTTTATATTTAATAGTAGAGAAGAAATTGCATTATTACATGACATGTTCTCAGGTATTGGAACTATAGATAAAAGTTACAGCAGATATAATTCTGTTAAACTAACATTTCTTCTGTTATTTTCACAATTAATTTAATTTATATCTAATGATAATATAAGTCTACTAAAGACATGCATAAGAGTGTAATTTCAATTCGATATCTTTTATGCAAATATAATAAAAGAAAACTAATAAATAGATAATTTTGTAATTTATTTATTCCAATCCGAAAAAGGGAATTAAACTTTTTTATATATATATATTTAATTAGTAGCCTTGAATTGAGATTAAATTATAGACTCAACTCCTTATACCTAATATATAAGTAGTGAAGAATCATTAATTTAAAGAATTGGACGTTTTTCGCTTAAATGGGTTGATTTAATTAAATGTCTTTCTGCAAATGGGCTTTATTAGTTTCATTCTCAGAAACAACGATAGGCTTTTGTAATTAAACTAATTTAGAAAATAAATATAACACAATCTGTAATAACATTTCTATTTAAAACATGAATTTATAAATAATATATGTGCAAGGTGGTATTTTTAGTCATGAATGAAATAAAAATATCACACTATAGAAAAATTGGGTTTGCACTACCTTGGTAATGACATATAAAAGTTTTCGATAAGTTCATATCTCATTCTTTGACATAATGAAAATTTTGGTAAATATTCTGATTTTGACTTTATTGAGCTTGTTAATCTCTGATATAAATGTATATACTTTTTTTCGATTAATGACATTATTTTTAATACTAAAAAACTGATTTATGACAACTGAGTCATTCAGCAAAAGATGTTTCAAATAATTAGTGCAATAAAAACAAAATTCTATAAATTCAGAAAACGTTAAAATATAACCATTAAAAATTTTATTTATAGGAAAAATCTCTGTTAACGTGTCTGATGTGGAATAATATCTTTTTTTGAATCAAAAGCTTTGATAGATATTTGAGAGAAAATACGTTTTTTATTTACTCTTTTTTCATATTAACAGTTGAATCAATAAGTGGTTATTTAGATAAGAGTCTAATTATGTTTAGCCTATATTTATAAAGACATTTTCAAACAGTGGGAAAACATCCCTTAAAATAAGTGATGGAAATAAATAGAAGAATAAAAACCACCTCTCAAGTCATCACAACTCATCGAGCAAATAGTTTTTTGACACAAAATTGTTCTCTTTCTAAATGCTAAATATAAAACCAATCGATCAAATGGAAAATTCGCTTAACTATTATAATAATCACTAAAATTCATGTTTAGCGCTAAATTAGAAAATTAATCCAAAGAAAATCATAAGTTTTCCTAAAGTAAAATAATAGTCGATTGAGTTTTAACTTTTAAAACTTCTAATTAGTCACGCGATAATACAATTTTAAGTAAAAATATTTCTGTTATTTAGCATTTGATAGTGTGGTGTAAAAGAAGTGTTTTTTGGAATTTTTTTCATTTTATATTTTTATATTCACTTAACGACTGTTCAATCTTATTCTGTGTTATATTTTATTATATCATAGAAACTAATGAACTTTGAAACTAATGAAAAAATTTATTAACATTTTATCTCAGGAGTCGAGAGAGAGAAAGAGGGAGAAAATCATTAAAATAACTAAACATATAATTATTGCTAACAGTTTTTTTGCTCCAGAGTTAGTGAATAATAAATATTGAGTTAGTATTTGATAGAAAACAGTTGCTTAACATTAAATAAATTGATGAAAGCATAATTAGTTTTCTCTCTAAAATTTTTCTAAATATTTATTTTTGAAAAGTAGTGAATCGTATGAAAGATTGTTTGAAAGATTTGAGAAAAATGTCGTAAACTGTTTAAAAGAAAAATATTCTTTTAATACAGAAAAATAAATAAATACTGAATTTATAAAATTAAAAGAGAAATAAATTCTTAGATTCCGGAGAGAAAAAATTTAAAAACAGAATAACTAATACATCGGTTAGTTATTTGGCTTTTGGAGAAATGTTATTTTTAAAATTAATTGACAGCAAGAACTATAGGAATAGGCATTTTTTATAATACCAATTATGGAATTGTCTTAACATCAATTTCATTATAACTCCCTTAACCTCATTATCAAATGACGCGACAATAATTGGATGTATTTTTTATGTTCAATAACTTTGTTGTATAACATGAAAAGTTTTTTATATTTTGGAAAAAGTAAAATTAGACTAAGAATAACATATAAATATATATCGATATATAAATACTTTCGATTCGACTAATTTTAAATCTCATTGTTTTTTTATAATCTAAGAGATAATTACATAATTAGATCGATTGGGTTTATAAGCTATAGAAAATTGGCAAAAAATAATTTTGTAATTAATTGTTCATTAGCTGAATAAATAGTATTAAATAATTTCAATTAATGGCATCGATTTAAAGCATAATAATTATGTATATCTGTGGATGTCTTGGAATATAAATATTTATATATATCGATGCCGTAGTTTATAATTAAGTTCTTATTATATTTTAAAATAAATAACTTTATAAATGAATTTCTTATTTTAGCTTTTATTTCAAATGATTCCGTAATCTAATTGATTAAAACATTTGTCTTATGTTCTCTTTGATTCAAAAGAGTTTAATGATCTTTAGATTTGGAAAAAAGAGAGAAATATTTGTTTAAAAATAACTATTATTTAATACGCTTTCATAGATTAGTAACGGATAGAGAAAAAAAAGTTTCGAAACAATAATTTTGTTGAAAAAACAAAAACAAAAAATAGAAAGAGTGAATAATAAATTAGCGAATAATTAATTGTGTGCGAGAAATACCTGAAAATTTATTCACTTCTTTTATTTGTAGCCCCGGTAGTTGAAAAATATATAATATATATTAAATTATCTGAAGCACACATTAAACAACACAACAGATTATTCTCTATACACTATATTTCTGGTGTAATATTTGTTGGCGAAGTTCAACGAACTGATCCAAAGAGTTCTTAACCTTTTTATATTATTAAATGTTAAAACCGAATGTTGGAAATGATGACCAGAATTAAAGGGGAAAAACTATTTTCCTGCATTTAATCCGAACATCAAATATGTGAAAAGAAATTAATGTCTATTAAGCGCATTAAAAAAATTATATCTTCATTAAGGATGTAATCATTTATATATAAATTTTCTTAACAATCAATTATTATGAACACCAAAACCAAATACAAAAAGTTGAAAAAAGTTTTTTCACTTCTTCTGTTGAAAAGAAATATGTTTTTTATAAAAGTTTTAAATTCTTGTCTACTTTTTTTTATTGTAGTTTTCAAACACAAAAGATTAGATGTATTACAAACGCATAAAACACTTTAACGTTTGTTGTCCTCTCCTTTTAATTAAATATAAGCTTTTGATAATAATTTTTTTATAATATGAGAGAATCAACAGTACAGTGAAAAACAGTTTTAAACACCAATTTTTATTGAACAGTTAGAGTCTGTAATCAAATGTAAAGAAGAAAACCACTTCTTCTTGCATTCAATTCTAAAGGCATTTCAAAGGAATAATAATATGAAGTGAAGAAAAAAATTATGCCTCAAGAGTTTGAAGTGTAGTAAATGATAAAAAACACTTCTCACTTAAAACACATGAATTTTTCAATACATCAAATATATGTTAAAGAATTAAATATCAAAAGACAACTGAGTTCTCAAAAGACACACAACAGTGGAATAAAAAAAACTTGATATCAAAGCACAAGACATTAGAGATAAGCTGAAAAACTTTTATTACATAAGAGTATATAATAATACTCTATTATATCACTTATATTAATATATAAAACAGAATATAAATAATATATAATAAAAAAATTTTATATTAAAATAATATTTTTCAAACTAATATCAAAAGCAAAAAAATTACTAATATTTAAGTTCACATTAAAAAACATTATATCTTTTTTTTCACTACTGAACACAAATACATAGATTTCTAGTGGAAAAAAGTTTTTGTGTTTTCTATCATTTCATTCGGTGCACTAAAAATACAGTTCCAGACGAGTTGCTGTTGTCAGGAAACGTTCCCATATATACAAAACACTGAACACTGAGCACAGGCACCACTGAAAGCCAGGTGTGTATCAGGTATTATACTTTTGTACACTAAAGTAAAAATTTTCGAGACTCAGATAGTCTGTTGTCAACTCTACAAACTCTATGCCCACACAAAACTGTATGTTTGATAAATTAGAACCAGAAGGTCTGTCTGTTCTTTCTCTCTCTTTCTCTACTCTTGGGTTTTCCTCTCTTTTTCTCTCTCTTTGATTGCATGCGTGAAATGGTATACAAAGATAGAGTGAGAGGCGGTTACGAGTGTGTGAGTACTATATAGTTGTATCACTTGTTGCTTAAGTAATCGTTTTTCTTTCCAGGAGTTTAGACTAAATTTTAGGCAATAATATAGTTATATTATAATTACCTATTATTGGAGTTGCAGTGAATTTATTATTGTATTTGACGTTAAACTTGTTATTAGTTTTTTGGCTCGTATTCCTTTGGGAATTCGTGCTTATGGATTCGAAATGTCCGGGTGTGCCACGTTGACCACGATGATGCTGTTACCGCTTGATATTCCTTATGCTCGTGTGGCCAAATGCAATAATATATCACTCAAATTGTTCCTACTAAAATATTAAGCGATTTCCATTTAATGGTATTGAGACTGGTATGGTCAAAAGAAATAACTTTTTAGAGTCTATCGCAGGGGTAGTCAGTGTCGGCAGAATCAGAGGGAGTATTTTGAGAAAAGTTAAAAATTCACAGGGGGAGTAAGGTAAAAATACGACTTTTGCTACTTTTTTTAGTATTTTGCAAAATCTCAAACTCAGGGAGGGTGCATTTAAGCTATACCCCCACATTGGCTACCCCTGGTCTATCGATTGAAAAACATTGTAAACCCATTCCTCATCATTAGAGAATTCCGAAATACATAAATCAATATTTTTATCGGATAGGGATATCAGAAAAAGGTTTCGAGTTCTTTACGAATCGTAAAATAAGAGTGATTTTGACAAAAATTATAAATCAATAA
>JAQFXN010003261.1:0-11217 GCA_034693365.1 Liacarus xylariae | reverse complement strand
GCATATGCGAATTAGTCAGAATTGATGTCTTAATTGCTAAAATCAATAGATGTATAGCTAATCTGGATAGATATGATGATGGCATCAGGTGTTAAGTTTTAAAAAAACGGTAGTGTATACTATTCTATGTATTATTTCATTGTTTTATAAAGACTTGAAAAGTTTGTTAACCTTTAATTAATATACATAACTAATTATTTTTATTTCACGACTGCAATGTATAAAATCTATTCACATGTTATGTGAAATTTTTATATTTAATCATTAAAGTTATATAATTAAATATACACGTTTCACAGAGCATGAAAGCTATTATAAATATATATGTTTCTAACATTACAAATCAGCAATAATAAACTAAAAATTCAAAATAGAATTTAATTATATATTTAGAGGACACAGAAATAGCATAGTGTCTATGAATAGGAGTTTAAGGAAAAACTATTGCGTATAAACAATAAATATTTACTATTGCACAAAATGTACAGGTATCGACATTAGTCATCAAGTTGTTAGACAACAAAATAAGAGCTAAGCAGAGCAAAATATATTTATTAATAAATAAAGGAAAACAAATTAAGCTGAAATTTCTCAACAAGAATAATTATAACTAATATTTCGAAATTCATCACAAAACGGAATTACATTGCAATTGTGTAATACTAGCACTTGAAAAACTTAATGACGTCAATAAAGCATGATAAAGAGAAGTTTACTTATTTCACAATAATTATTTAAGGTTTTACAAAGAAACAATGGCATTAAAGTTTTTATAACTTGTTTGTTTAATTCATTTCCACTTAATCTAATATGCTATTGCCTAATGATAAGGTAATAGTTTAAATAGAAAAAATATGTTGATTCACCCAATGGTATTCATCCTTTTGAGGGCCTTTAATAAAGTTTTATCATATTTCCAGATTAGATAAGAATATAATACTCGTTATATTATATTAAAAATTATTAAACTTATATATAAAACTAAGTGGACGTGTTTTAAATTTAATATTCTTTCCGAGAGAAAACAAAATTTGGAAGTGGCAATTACGTTGAGTTTTTATTTTAACAGATTTTATATTTAGAACAATTGTTTATTATTGCGAATATTTATAGTAATAATTCATTAAATCATCTGTTTCAACAATTCAGCGTGCGTCTGTTTATGTTTTTTTACCTTTGTTTCAATTTTAACACTGAGCACTGAAAAATATTTACGAAATAATTATTAATAATATTTCAAGATGCTTAATACGCCTCAAATTGACATGTCTTATTTCGTGGACAATCCATTTATACCAAGGAAAAGTAATAATGTTTTAAAAACACCTGTATATATGTGTGAGCCTAATATTATTATGCCTCCAACTATTATATCTCATCAAAATGAAATAAAAAAGCAGAATATCGTTCATCATGATGATGATAGTAATATTGTTTTGCTTGATCTGTCTCAACGCGCCCCTCCTAATCAAGCCGAAGTTCAGCAACAAGCACCTATTTCAGCACCTATTGCAGCAACTACATCAGTTATTACAAGAGCTCCCATTATTTCCTACGCATCTATAGTCAATACTCCAAGTGTAATTCGAACATTTAGGTCACCAGCAACTAATCCAGATTCAAATAAGTCTAATCAAAAAGATGTCTATGAAGTGCCAAATACTGATTCAACTATACAGTCGTCTAATTCAACGCAACAACATTTACAGTCAATATTGTTGCCCACATATACCTGTTATCCATCAACGAGCAAGGTGATTGAACCAGAAATTAAATCACCAATTAATAGTCAACCATTAGAAAATAGAAGTCAAGATCTCAAGACAATAGACTGCAAGTGTCTAAATACACCTAGTTTGTCAACTCGCTCATTCGATAAACCAACTGGAAGATCAGCACATGCCAATAAAGATGAGAGATATTTACAATTTCGACAAAGGAACAATGAAGCCTCGAAAAAGTTCAGGTCATCAAAACGCAACAGTCTCAAACAATTAGAGGACCAACTACATTTTTATCTAGCTGATAATAAGAGATGTCTGGACAAAATTGCACAATTAGAAGGTGAAATAAACTATTGCAAGAATGTGCTTTTCAAGAATTTCTCCAAGAACGCGTGCTCCACCATGGCCAGATAATTCCTTTGTACTAGTTAATTAAATTCTTATATATAATATTTATTTAAATAAATCGCATTTTTCTTGTTTTGAATGTTTAATTATATTCGAAAAATTAAAAATAAATAAAAATACATTTATTAATTTCAAATAAGATTTGAAATAAAAAATTTTATCAAAATCATAACTTTTTATTTAAAAAAATACAAATTAAATACAAATTAATGAAATTTGTTTTTGATTTGAGATCAATAGAAAGCTATTATTTAAAATGTTTAAAGTTATTGATATCAATAGTAAGTTTAAGATACAGTGTATGAGTGAATTGATGAGCGGCACGTCTGACGATTGAGCACAATGGTACTTGGCCATTACACTGCTTCTGTAAAGACAAATTAGAGTTCATAATGACATTCATGTAAAACTCCTTCTATGAATAATGCCTTAGCTATACTAGCTCATTTTACAAGATAAAAATCTAGATTGGTCCTATATTACTTTATACTTTATATCAGAGCAAACTAATTGTAAGGAGTTAATAAGTCAACATTGTAAATTTTACTCTACGTATATAATTCACTTTATTGAATTGAACAATAAAAATAGTAATGTTATTTAGAGGTCAAATGACATGTGCTGATTTCTCACACCATGTTTTATTAAATGAAAAGACATCTAGTAATTAAACTTTTTTTTTATTAAAGTATCAAAATTTTAGAAATTTTTAAAAGTAACTTTTCAATTTTTTGTCTTATTAAGGTTTTTTTATAAAGGGTCGATTTAATGTGCGATTTAATGATTTTTGAAAAATAATTTATGTTACATCAATTACGTAATAAAGTATAAAAAATAACTAAATCAAGTTTCATGAGCTTTTTTCGAGATAAAATAAAAGGAAAATCTAAATTATTGCTTGATCATAATTGCCTGATCACTTGTAATATTTAGGTTAATAAAATCTCAGCTTTTCTTTTATAAATAGTTATTATTTTGAATATTATTGATATAATTCAATATCTTTGAAAGCGTATTTCAATTATACAGTAGTTATCTAATCAAGCATGAAATTAATCTACTAGATGGAGCTAATTCTTAAAGGTTGAGAATATATAAAATATTCTAGGCACAATTTATTTTGTTAAATGGATGAAAAATAAATGCCTCCACTGAAACATGCATGCTAAAAGTTTTAGTAAAAAAATAAATAATCCCTTAAAATAAAGTCAACTAAATCTAATTGAATTCTATCAGAATATTCATTGTTTCTCTGGTGAATCAGATTTCTTGAAATTCTTAAACAATATTTTCTTACAAATTTCGATCTCTTTCTCCAATTTAGCGATCAATTCCACACATTTTTTATTATCTTTAATATAAAACTGTATTTGTTTGTCCATAAACTTCTGTTTATCCCTCTGAGAGCACCGGAACTTTTTTGAGGCTATATTATTCTTGTGCCGGAATTCATAATATTTGAAGTCTCGATTAATGTCGGTTTGTCTACCCATTGATGTGCTGGCAGTGGGTGTTTGTACGAAGAGATTGTCAAAATTAATTAGTTCTTCTGTTTGGTCTGATGTGGACTGGAATGGAGGGTTCGATGAACTACTCATAAATGTCTCAAATGTCTGACCTCTTGCAGCACTTGCTGTTTGTGTATCAAAACTACCTCTTCTTTTTGCCGATTCATCAAAGAGTACTTTAGGCTTGAATTCAATCAAATCAATGTATGTATTGCTGTCAGAACTGGTCGTTTCAATTGATGGCACATTTGTTGTAACTGAAACAGAACTCGACGGTATGCTTACAGTGGATGTAGTGCTGGTACTACTGGCTAAATAAGGGTGCATTCTTTTTGAGCTGGATTGTTTGCCATATTGTTTTGGGTTCCAGGCTGAAGGAATGCTAAAATGAGCAGGCATAGTGTCTGAGCTGATATATTGTAGGGTTGTTACAGTAGCAGCTGCTGTGAAGACCGGAATCCCAGCAGTTGTGGCAATGCTATGTCTCCTAAATTGTTCAGGTGGGTTTAGTTTATATGGTTGTAAATATGCGGGAGTGGACGGAGAGCTTGAATAGAAATCTGGGAATTCTATTGTTGATTCACTGGACTCGGAATGGGAGACCGATGTACTTGTGCTCATTGATGTTATGGTTGATGTCAGAGATGGATTAGAATGTATATAAATAGGTCCCTGACCATAACTAGCCATATGGATGTCCGATTGAGCATGTTGATTTGCTGTGCGTTGGGATAAATCAAGTAGTGTTTCACTACTTGTGTCACTACCACTACCGCGGGGTAGGTTTTGAAGAGCACTTGTCTTTTCATTATTTATCAGATTAGGTGTGTTTATAATCAAAGGCTCCGGTGTTTCGATATCAGCCAAATTAGAATATGTCCTCTGAAAGGGCACATCAGTTATGTAGGAGAAATCGATATCAGGTGTGTCTAAGCTTTCGATTCTCGTCCCTCTGCTTGACTTGTCTGACTGTTTATGAAATGGATCTCGTCCATCGTTCTTGCTCATTTCATAAAAAGAATTGTAAAGTGCAACCTGTCTTTAAAGTACAGTATATTCAACATCACTAATATGTCATAATATATGATTATATTTATAATAATATAAGAACTTTATATTATTTTATTTATAGAAAACTTTTCTAAGAATAGAGATCATAATAGAGAATACATGCCTTTCCTGTTCATGTAATAGTCTGATGTCTGTCCTAATTTAGTGCATAATAGTTGTAAAATTAATCTAAAAATGTTATATTGTTATTCTTAACCTTTGTATTTATTTTAATAAACAAGATGAAATTAATTAGCTAGCTATTGTTTCGGTTGAATTTTTTTAAAGTTCTATTCTCTATTATGATTTGGATTCATAAATTTATCAATCATACAGGTGTAATTTATAATAGTGTAATGAAATTGACTTTTAATTAAAATACATACTTGATCATTATTTCATTTTAATATCTAGACTTTGGTACACTTAAAATAATGAGACTTTTATTTAACAATGGTGTATATTTAAATCTTATTTTCAAACGGATCGAGTATCTTGATATTCTCGTAGTAAACAATATTTCACTTGTATGCACTAATAGTGGCAATAGAGTATATTCATTCATAAAACTAAAATACTAAATTTAACTTCTGTTTTGAGAAAACAAACTTGAACATGCTTTCAGGTTCATGAACAGCAAATATATACATAGAAAACATATAATCTCTAATACTATATGTGTGTGGAAACACACTTATCTTAATAACATTGTGCTTATCTGTGCCTAATATTTTTTGCGCTCTGACCACATTCGATGATCGCTGCGATGAATCAGTTGATAAGCAGCAGTACTGCAGTAAAGAATTGCAATAACTCGATGCAAAAGCACACACATGTTTGCTATACGTAACCAATCTATACGTTACGTAACAACTCCTCAACGAATTAAAAGGAAGTTTAGTAATTCTGTTTACTGATTAATTGTGTAATTGTTTCAGATAATTTGATAAAAAAGAACAAGTTGCTATGCTCTACGTCCTTTGATTTATGACTATTACTATAAATAAATGAAATAAACTATTATTAGCAAGTGCAAATGACCACCTTGTACTTTTATCAATATTAAAATTATTTGTTTAACTCGATTTAAATAAACTATGGTTCATTGTATTTGATCCTAGGATATATAATATTTGTGATTCTAGCTAATTACAATACATTATATTTTTAAATTAAATTTTTACAGTTTTTTAATATTTAGATTTATTTTTATATTAAAGAAGAAAATAACGTGATTTATTTAACTTATAAATACTCGTAATTCTAATTGTTTAATCATTTTGTGTCTATATTTAGAAGTTTTATCAAGATCCTAATTTTATTTTATTTCAATAGTGCATCTTTTGTGAATCACTAGGAAATCATAAAAGATAATTGAATTACAAAATTATAAATTCGATGTTAGTATTTATGAAAAATATGATAAATCTAATAAATCTGCATGGATTGAAATCTTGATAAGTATATAACGAAGCAATTTCTGACATATTTTTGACTTCAAAATTCTTATTACTATAACTTTGATTATGTTTGAGATCAAAAGCAGAATTTTAATTAGTTTTAAGTTTTAGTATTAGTCAGCAATGATAATTTTCAATAAAAAATTTTGTAATAGGGGTTTAAGAGGGTTTTTATAGTTGCAAAGCATTAATAATTATACTCATAATGAGATTTCTGAGCAAATAATATTGATGAAATTGTATACTGTATATAGATTTTTTAAACTTCATATAAATACAAATTAAACAATAGATGACACAATTCGTGCAATGTTCTTCAGGTTTAACTCGGCCCTGGCAGTAGTAACTGATTAAGAATGGTTAATATTCTATGCTGTAATGGATTTTAAAAAACAAATATTTGTTTATAAATATTATCATGTTTGGAGTGAGGAATTAAAATGGATTAAAAGTTCCAGGATTTTTCGACCCCTTAAAATCTTTTTACACCCTCATTGGCAATATTAATCTTGACTATTATCAATACTCACTATTAAGTGAAGTAGACTAAAAATCAATAGAACTTGGTTTTTGATTTCGATTGTAAATAAAATATTATTAAAACAATTTTATTTACAAATTTTGATTTTTTTAATATTTAAATTTAAAGATATTCATAGCTTTTTTACAAAACCTTCTCTTCATTTATTATTTATTTTATTACATAATTATATTTACAAATATCAATAAATAATAATTATCTTTCTTATTCTGGGAATTATGCGGATACATAAGTAACATAAACTGATCAAGATTATTTTTATATATTTGTTATCAAATATTAAACTAGTGATTTGTTGAAACTACGTAAACTAGAACTTTACAATCTTCACATATGCTAGCAATGAGCGAGTATAATTTAATATTTATAGTAATTATCTAGTTTATAATTTAAGCAAGTACAGCCTTCCATATTTTAAAGTGGACAATTATCCATGTACTTATAATCAATAATATTTTATTTCTCAATAATTTTTAAATAGAGTATTTTAAATAGGTTATAGGGAATAGGTTAGACTTAACTGCATAGTGCATTTCCTATGGACTGTAATATAAGATAAGCTAACTTTCAGACAGAACTCTTGATTAGTATTTCTCTTATCTGTATATATATTGATAGTTTAACCAGGATGATCTACTGCAGACATTTTTTGCAAAAACTATTTTTCAAAGCTGTATATATTTATATAAATCTCATTCAAATACAAAATCAATTAAATATGACACGATTCTGGCCATTTTCATCTTGATAAATTAGGTGCTGGTCACTAACCACTAAAGAATGGTTTAGCATAACAGTATATCATAATATTCAATGTTTTAAGTGTTTACAGAATTTCCTTTTTGATTTCGCGCACATCAATAGTAAATGAAATATTAATAAAAAAAGTTATTAATAAATTAAATTTTTTTAAAATATTAACAAAACATTCACTTCATTTATTATTTATTTTAATACATAATTATATTGACAATTATTAATAAATAAGAATTATCTTTCTTAATCTGGGAATTAAATAGAAACCTTAGTAACATAAATTGCTCAAGATTATTTTTAATATTTGATCACAATATTATACTAGAATGATTTGTTGAAACTACGAAAATTTGAACTTGACAATCGACACGTATGCCAACAATCAGCGTATTTATTGTATTTATCTTAAATAAAATTTGAGTAGATATTATATAATGAAAATATAAGCTATTGCAAATTAAATCTGCAATTTAATATTATTAGTGTGTAATAACAGATACGATAATCGGGCAAAATTTATCTAGATATACATACGGAATTGCACGATTAAACGATTATGAAAGATATACAATGTAAATAATTTGTTTTTGAAAAATTTTGAATTTATCAAGCTCAATTTACTTGTTGATTCTGAAAATCAAAAGTTTAGCAGTTCATAATATTGTATATAATTCGCTATTGCGTATTGTTCTTAAACACCAAAAACATTTTTTTTAAAAATCTTAATATCTTTGAAATAGAAATTGGAATAAATTTTTTTTAAAACAAAAACTTTAAACATCAAATGTTTGTTCTATATTATTATGTATTTTGCACTTACTATGTGAAAATGGTAAATTGATTTCAAAAGTATTATTTTAAAAAAATTTTTTGTTGAATTTTTTAAAAATATTACAAACTATTCCACTGATTACTCAATAAATGTGAAACAAATTAAGTGAATAGAATATAAATTTAAATACAAAAATTTAATATATATTACATTTAAATTAATTCAAGGAATTATATTAATATTTTTGTTATTAAAATACAAAATTGATAAACTCTGTTATTTCATATATAACTAATAACATTGATGAATTTATTTTGTAATTGATACTTTGTCATTTATCAGTTTGACTATTTGGGTGATTAAAAAAATTATTGTTTATTTGAATATAAATAATAATTGATCAAAATTTTATATCTAAAATAAAATTTTTCAAAGCCTTAAAATAATTAAATTTTCTTAAAATTGTAATACAGTTTATAATAGATATTAGAGTTATTAATGTTAAAACAGTGTAAGATATGACAGCTTTATTGGCATTGTTTGCTGAATCATATGCTAGTGTTCGGTAGTTTGATATGGCTTTAATAATTTCACCTGTTGAAAATATTCTGCGATGATTTTAACCCGAGGTTGAGCCTGTTGCATTTGATATTTTAAATTCAATGTATGGTGTGTACATGTTAGTGTTTAGCCAGGTCACATTTCGAACACCCTGAATTCTTGTGAATTGATCTGGGTAGTATTTATTTAAATTACATTTTAATTCAATATTATGCTAAAAATGATCATACGAGCGCTGTCATCATTGATAGCCCTTATACGTGTGTTCCTTTTTTGATATTGATATTTAATTTTTTAGAATAATATTCTAATCCCTTATTGAAATATACAATGCATTCATAGCGACCAGAAATTGTTTCATTTTCATTATTAATTGAGAAATAACCATGTTCTTTTTTATTTATATTGTTTAGGCTAGGCAGTTTTGTAAAGTTGGGATCTTATTGTTTAAAATAGTTTTACATTAATTCATTTCATTTAAAATTTACGAAATGATTAGCATGAAAATTAAAAAGAATATTATACTCAGAGCAGTTTGATTGTCGTAGTGATAGAATAGTCTGTTGTCCTTATATATGCTTAAACCAAAAAACCAATAAAATTGCTTTATGCGATGTGTTCTCTGTATGACACAGATAGAATTTTAACTGTATTAAATAATACAAAAGTTTATCAGAGTTGATTCTGTGTTTCATTTATTTTATGTCAATTTTTCCTATTTTAAAATTTTTCAACAAATGATTAATAATTTAAAATTAAAGTATAAACAAATGAACACAAAAATACTTAACTTATTAATAGATTTAGACTTTAATTTATTGAACATTAACAAATATTTTGCGATAATTTTTTGTCTATACTTTTTTCAATCATTTGATGAATCATTTCTTAATCCTCTTATTTTATTAAACAAAATTGAAATTGAAAAACAAATAATTCAAACACCAGTCAATTTCTATTATTAATAAACTTTTGTATTATTAAATACAGTTAAAATTTTATATGTGTAATACAGGGAACACATTGCATAAAGCAATTTAATTGGTTTTTTGCTTATAACTAGTGATCCACGTCTTCGGTCACTATCTGGAATTGGCTGATGACGTCAGACGATTCTGAAAATTCTGCTCCAAGATGTTTAACGAAACTGATAAAAAAACCAGAAAAATAATTTAAAAGCTACCAAATATTATTAGAATTTTCACTCATATTCGGCACTACAACTACTATTATTTATATATTTAATTGATTAAATTAGATATAATCGCTGTTATCCTTTTCACTTGTCCTTAACAAGTGGTGCAAGATTTTTATGCACAGGGTACAATATTTTATATTATTATCGTACGATTGTTTTCAGCTCATTTTAGTAACGGATTTTGTGTTGATAAATATCAACTGTTTTGAAAAATAATTGCTTTCAATCCTATTTTAAAAGTAACTTTCTTTCAATGTTTTTAATTAATTAATATGTTTTTAATTAAATTTATTAACTAATTATATCATAGGAAAACAACATTTCATTTCTAATAATAAAAATAAAATTGCATTTTCAATAAAGACAAGTAACCGGACAGTCGTGGATATAATAATTAACAAAAATCACAATATCAAAATAAAATACATTTGATTTTTGAATATTTTCAATATAATATTATTAATTAATTATAAGCTATAATTTATAACAACAATCATAATGAGAAACTTAACTATATAGTAAGTTATTTAATTAAAATTCTAATATTAATTTTTTTAAAACTGTTATATAATTTTTCGTGCCGTGAAATACCTTGCTAATATTTCAGAAATATTGAATTAGGAAAACTGCATCAGTTCTAAGTTGATCTAATTTGCTATAATTTTGTATTTTCTTTTTGAAACTCACTTAATTGCTTAAACGAATATAACCTATTGTCATATAAGAGTACATTTGTCCTAATTCTCTCTAATTATAATTACAATTGCTTTAGTCTAATTAAAAGTTGACAAAATTCAAGTGGAAAATAGTTAATTTCTTTTTAGTACAGGTAATACCCTGGAAATTAATCGATTTTCATTTACAAAACACATATTTCAATATGACTAGTAATCCGAGTTTTTGGATACTACCAGGAAGACCATTCAATTTGATCTGATCAGGGCAAATATGAAATTTCACCAAAAATATTCAAAATAATTGTTTTTAGACGGGAATGATGTTAATTTTATCCACCTCTTTTTTAGTCAAAGTTTAGGTTCTTTAGACGTAAAGTTAAATAAGGAGCTGTAGTCTATTTGTAGGCATTCTCAATATATTTGTAGATTATAAACAAAAAGACGTGTAAGAAGAAGAAATATTTCTTACATTTTATAAGAAGACCACGTGCTTCAGTATAATAGTCACATACAGTTAAACATTGAATCAATAATTTTGTAAAAATATTAGTCAAATAAATTA
>JAQFXN010003260.1:0-11219 GCA_034693365.1 Liacarus xylariae | reverse complement strand
AAGTAATCAAAGCTATAATAGCTATTGCCAAACTTTACGTTCTGTTTTGTTTTAATCTCAATGCAAACATCTAAAACTAGACTCTTATTAATCCGGTATAATTTTGATAAAAGGTGATAAGTTATCACTGATAACAAAATAAGCAAAATTTAATAAACTTTTTTAATGGATTCAAATAATTTCAATAGATTCCCATTCAGAGAATTTACAGACTGAAGACTGTTTTACACCAGAATTTCAAATGTAGTCTATAATTAAAACCATAACAAATATGTTCTCATATTTTATTTTCAAAAATATCACATTTAAAGTGTTTCCTGCATTCTATTCATGTAAATGAGTGTACAGTACATGGATTTGGATTCTATAAAACTCAATTCAAAAGTGCTCCTAAAAGACTGAAAAGAGTACTAGTTGATTCTTAACATTTTTTAAGAATCCGTACTCTACTGTTCAATTGCCCAAATATGCACATGAGTAACATCACAATAAACATTTTTGATTTGCTAAATTGTGCCAGAGTAAGATAAGTATCTTGGAGTTTATTCAATAAAAATGTTCCCACAATTGGTAATTGATCATTAATACAATTATCTCAATTACAAAAATAAAAAATTTCATTTAAATAATACATTTTTCAATTTTGAAATTGTTGACTTGTTTGAAATTTTTTAGAATATAGACGACTTGTGGCAATGGATCGAAAGTAATATCTAAAACTTGTTGAACCGAAGGCTAATTTGTTCCTTTGTTTTTTTCATTTTGTCTTCATGTTTGACATTTGTACCCCTGACTCGACAGACCTTAGCTACCCCTGCTTTAGAAACTTGACTTAACTTTAAGAATATCCATACATTTGTGCACTAATTACAGACAACTAACTAAACCTTCAAATATAAACAACGAATAGATGACAAAATTCATAATCTTTTGATTTGAGTCCAATATTCTGTGGTTTGGCTGAAATATATGTTTTACAAAATCATATGTCTGTAAGAATTTTTGACTCATAAAGAATACTATTTTAATCCGAGTCAATGTCTGCCCTTCTTTATGGGTCTGTTTTTAGGAATTCTAAGTTAGGGTTGGGATTCCTTTACTAACCTTGACATCTGAATCGTGCACTCGGCTGTCAAAGTCACTCATTTGACTGTTTCGACCCATAATATGTAGACTTAGTAGCCTTGAAGAGTTGGCTCAATTTTCTCCCTGAGTTTTCTTTTAATCGAAAATAATTTATAAAATTCAAATAATCTTCTGAATCATAGAATATTCTGTTGGAATAAAAGAGTGATAAGTGATAACAAACTCATTTTATTACTTTGACTCATAAGTCATATCACTAATCACTTGTTTGACTTTATTTGTTTCAATAGCATTAAAATATAATAAAACCTACATTTAATCCTTCAACTCAATGAAGTTCACAATCAGTTTTTGAATGAATTCATTAAACCACTTTCCCTCTACACTCTATCTAAAAACTATTTTAAACCGATTCAATAAATAAGATCTAAATTATTTTGATTGTTTATACATTTTATAGTCTTAAAGGGTAGCCAAGGTCAGTCGAGTCAGAAGGGTATAAGGGGTATTTTTGCAAACTTGCCAAAAAATGCTCAAAATGAAAATGGTGACCATGGTAAAAATTTACCTTTTTGTTAACATTGCTCAAAAAGTCAGGGGGTATTTAGGCTATATCTCATGGCTACTCATGGATGTATTCATTCAAATCGCGGAAGTTCTACATAATGGCAGCATCACTAGAGAATATTATGAGATTGAGATGGTTTATTTCGAATAATCTTAAAAAATAAGAAACAAATAAGTTCTTAATTCAGGCCTAATGTGAAGCTAATGATCTACAAAACTCAACAAACTTTTCTACTTTATTGCTGTGCCCAACTAATATGGTGGCTAAACACAATAGCACGATTTAAATTAGCTAGATCTTTGTACTCAATTGGTATATTTTCACAAATTATTTATTAAATTGAAGATAAATAATGAATTTTTTATGAGTTCATCAAAATCTATTCGAATGATTCTTCCGTTCGATTTAATTTGGGATCAAATTTTGTAGGTAAAGTGCTTCAGTGATGCTGAAAGTGTCCATCCATGGCCTTCCATATACTTTGATATGACTAATAGTGACTATTTTGTTGGGCTGCCTTAAGCACATGGTTTACCCTCATAATATTTCAATTAATTAACAATTAAAACAAGATGATTTTTATTTAGATGATAATGAAATTAATAAAAATTAGAAATTTTTAAACGCGCTTTTCAGTCTTCAAGGTCTGGAATAAAATATTGGCAATACTAACAAATTTAAAAATTATTAATAAAATTTTCATCTTTTTTTCTTCATATTAATGAAGAAATTTCTAAAAAATAATTGTTTAATAAAAAGTTGTACTAGTTTAAAAACCTGCTATTATACAGTGCAGGATCATTTTAAAGTGGACGGACAAATGCTTGATTCTTACTCATTGGCTTTGAGTTTTTATATTAGATTAATCTTTAACCGAAAGATTAGCATTAATATCAAATAATGCAAAATACAAAATTTGATACAATGTCTCTACGAATGACTATATGTTCATTACATTAATATTTTGGCTATCGGTCACGGCTTAGTCAAACATAAAACTCAAAGCTAATGAGTGAGACTCTGCTCCGCTCAGTTTAAAATGATCCTCTACCATAATTTGTCACTCGATATTTTGTATCCAATAGTTATTTATAGCTGTTTGAGTCAAAGTCTAGAGATTTAATAAATTTTTTCAATCTATCAGTCATTGATTCACTAATTATCTGATATTTATTTTAATTTTTCTAAATTAACAAATTATTGTGACATTAGTTTCGAAATATATATCAAATTCAAGTTTATTAACATTCGTGCGACTTTAAAATCAGACTTAACAAGCATAAAAGACATCCAGAGTATTTTCAATACTATAATAGAAATAAAATTGAAAACTTGTTTTTTTCTGGAACTTTCTTATGACAAATCATGAGATAATAATTAAGTGCAGTATTAAAAGCATTAAAGAATAACGAATGCGATTGACTGACAATACGACTGAAGTGATTGTCACTACGAAATAGAGATGTTTACTGACATACTCTTACTCTACTGTAACAGTAGAGTGCAGTAGACTAGAGTAGACTTGGAATTGTGGCGCACCTGTGCACCCTGTGTTGTGCTGCAGCACCTGGCATACATAAGCAGAACAAATGACAAATATATGGATACATTTAGGAATTGGTGGATAATTTTCTACTTTCATAATAGGGTCAGATTCATGTCGTCTTATGACTGGTCGAGGGTTTTGAGTGCAATCGCCGGGTCTTTATTCTTAAGGCAACAAATCCACAAAAGGCTCAATAGATTCAATGTGTTTATAGGGAAACCATAGCAACCATAGCCCACACTATTCGGCGTCACTTAATATAAGGAAAGCTTTGACTTTAAATGATTGCATAAAAAGAGTTTTGAAAATAAGTTAAATGAACTCAAAATTTCTTTGTTTCCCAACATTTAAATCCTCTGAACCTCTGTTTGTCTCACATTTAACCGACAATTGGTTAGAGTTTTGAGTCGTATTTAAACTATAGTTTGAGTGGAATTGAGTGCGAATTGGGTTTGCATTCAATTGGGGTTTGTTTTGATTGTTTGGACACAAGTGTTGAGAAATCGCTGATTCACTGAATCACTAAACCTATGAATCGATGATTGTATGGAAAGAGCGCTCAAAAACAAACATCAATTTCACTATTATTTCGTCATTTAATTGAATTTCATTTCATTTATTCGTCAATACATTCATTCAATAATAGTTTGCATTTTATTTATTTAATTGTTGTTTGGATTTGTTTTTTGTTTATTTTGTTTAATATTTTATTAATTGATTGAAAAAATTGGTTTTTGAGTCGAAAAATGTCAATAAATGGTTAAAAAAGTATTTATTGATTAAAATAAAACTCAATTTATATTTAAATATATTCTCGAAATGAGATGACATGTCATGACTCATGACATGCGATGAACTCCACGTGTTTTGTGATCTCAACTCCAGTAATAACTAATGGATTGTTTGTATTCGTGACTCGAATTGTATTCAATTGTTTGTGTGATTAGTGTTCGTCAGAAATGCAGAAAAAGGGTTCGTTTGCGGACTTATTATATTTGGCACTAATTGTCAGTGTTTTGCGAACCAATAACCGAATCGATGACAATGTCTTCAATGAACAGTTCGCGGGCTCTGCGGTCGACGATTACGGACCCACCAGTGCTGTCAACATATATTTGCATAATTTGCGTAACTCTTATTCATTGGACACAAACCTGTACTCCAATAGTGCAAAAACTAATATCTTATACGAAGAAACTCTCGATATTTTACGTGAAGTTAACTCTTTGGGTCGTTATTCAAGAGAAACTCGTTTTCATAATTCACCGGTTTTTGCATATTTGGTCAGCGGTGGTGAAGACCAACAACAGGAACAGAGTCTTAGGGCTGCCATCGCTTCCACTTCATCCTCATCTCTGTCTTCATCTGTAAATACAACACAAACACAATTGGAAAGCGAGTCCTCCAATGACACCAACGATACGAACGCCAGTAATGAAAGTCTTAAATCTTCGCCAACGCCTACACAAGAAGAAGACGAAGAAGTACTGAATAATCCGTTGTTTTCTTTAAATCTCAATTAACAATACTTTTATCTATTTTTCTATCCATTAGAGCACATCATTGGCCTTAGATTTCTCTGAATTGGGTGTAAACGACTCATTGGGTAAGTGGTCTTGAATTTCAATTAATTAATTGATTACTTCATTAATTTGTATTTGAATGCAATTCTATATCATTTGTGGACTCAATTCTCTCGCCTATCGATTGACTAATTCTTTTTTGATGAGTTTTTTTTCCTCAAAAATTTGTTTTAAAACAAATCTTTGTTTTGGTTTGTTTTGACACAACTGTTCGACATTTCTTTGTGTCTTTGTTTCAAAATTTTTTGGCAAAGCATTTATATTTTCATAAAATTAATGTTTTAATGATTTCGAAACTAAAAATAAATTAAAGGGTTTTTTACATTTTTTTTTATTACTGCGTTTCGATTGCACTAATAATGCACTAAAGGTATTGTAAATGTAGTCTGGTGCTGTTGAGGTCAATGTATAGCATGAAAATCCTTGAAATTAATTTGAATTTTATGCTCAAAATAGAGTTTGTGTTACAAAAACAATACGAATTATACAAAAGATGTATTATTTTTTATCGGTTTTATCATTAATTATCAGATTTTAGTTAATGTTTTTTTAGGTTTTGTCCCAATTTATCAATACTTGAATTAATAATTTTTGGAATTTTCAAAATTAGAAAATTATGACAATTAAAAGCTTAAATAATAATTTATTTCGTCGAAAATTTAAATCTTAAAAATATTTTTTGTAATATTTTTGAATACAATTTCTTTAGTTTTGGTTTAGATTTTTTTGAAGATTTAATATAAAATTAATGTCGGAATAGATTTCAAATATATAAATCTTTGTCCACTTTAGAAGATTTCACATTTTTTTTGTAATTTCAATTTAAAGTAAAATAATTTATAAGTCATTTCTAGTTATGCAATGTTTGCTCTATTTTTCCAATACTGTAATGACTTTTAAATTAATTTAGATTAATCGCCGTTTTCTAGATTTTTATTTCAATAGATTCACTATTTTTTCATTATTTAATTGGTTAGGTTAAGAGATTTATTATATTATATTTATATACAGAGTATAAGAAATTTAGTGAATTTTATTTTTATTTAAATTTATTTTTTTATATACTTTTATCGATTTGATGATCTATTTTATGCCCTTATATAAGATGAAAATACTCAGGAAATAGAGAATATGCCACCAAATTCGAAATATTTGCCAGATTTAATTGCAAAACTATAAACTAACCTAAAAAAATCTACCCCAATGCCCCAACCTGTTATACTCTTCTTTCCTTAAAGAAAATAGTTTATAATTTTAAAAAACTACAGCAATATTTTTAAAAAGCCTAAAAGTGCCTAATACTTAGGTATGTTGTGTCCGATGAACACATTTTTGTTGTTTTAGTTATTTAACATTGCTTTAACTAACTTAACCTCGAAGTTAAGATGCAATCCTAATGTTTGAAGTGTTTTATAATTCAAATAAACTCCTGCAGCTCTCTATTGATGGGAAAGTTTTATTTCTTTCAATGATATTAGCCCTCTTACTAGGGTTGACAAAATACAAAATAATTTTTACGACTGTATAATACAATGTACAGTACAAAAGTCTTGTATTATACAAAATTAGTTCGATTTTATTTTATTAACTTAAAACTTTATTTATTTTAAAAAACATTTATTATCTTAAATACACTCTTATGGGATATTATTTTACATTCAATATCCGATTCCAAATAAGATTCTTTCTCAAAATTCGAATAATTGAAAGCTACACAGAGTAAAAGATTGTACTACTCTAGCAATACTATCAGAATTGAATTGAATAGTTAATAGTTTTTCTACATTAAAATTATGGAATACCAATAGGAGAGCATAGCCAAAATGCCCATCTGTAAAGAAGAAAAACAAATCCCTCCATAGCAATTTTAGAATATTCTGTGAAGTTCTGTCTAAATTCTTAGAAAAATAACAGAATTTTGACAAATCGTTGGTATATCAGGTCAGATGTTGTTAAGTTCTTCAAGAATTCATCGTAATTTACTGAATTCTGTCAAATTCTTTTAAATTCTCGCAGAATTATTCGAAATTCTGCAAGAATTTTAAGATTTCAAAATATACCCTATAACTTTGAAGCTCATCAACACACTATAGCCTATGATTTTGGTTATCCTAATAAAATTATCGAGATTATTTCTCAATTTTGTGTGGATTTTCGACGGATATGAGAAACTTCGTTCATATCTATAGTGTACATAACTTTCCCATAGATGGCGTTGTGAAAATACAATGTATGGCAAAATTCATTTTGTATAATACAATGAGATGTATTATACAATTTTTGTATCCCTGCCAACCCTACCTTTTACACAAAGTATACTTTCCTGTCCGTCTGTAGTTGAATCCCCAGGTGTGTATTGGATATTAACATCTAACATCATGATTTCAATTGACACAAACATATTTTAACATATCCCTGACCCATACACATACAGGCTGTAATGAGAGTCACCAACCGTCCCGATTTGGGCTGTTCTGTCCCGCGTGCAGATGAAGGATGATTGGGAGCAATATTTTTTCCTGATTATTATATTTGAAATAATATATAGTTATTTAAGCATACAGTTCTGTATTTGTTATCAAGCAGTAAACTTTTGTTTTGAAAATTAAATTAATAGCAACGGTTGAGAAATTTTCTATAAATGGATTTTAGAATTATTACATAAGACTAGATCGCGCAGAGTTCTATACCAGTTACTATTAAAATTCAACAGTAACTAATGTAGAACTCTGTGCGAACTAGTCTAATGTAATAATTCTAAAATATATACAATTTTGGAAAATAGTTTTTGCACAGCGTCTACAACCTATGCATTCAATACCATTTATTATTCGGTAATAACATTAACAATAAAATTAAATTTCTGGTAAATAGTTTTTGCATTAGGTCTAGAGATGTTTGATTGATGACTGATTTTTATATATTCCACGATAGCTGAACAATCAATGGTATTGAATGCAAAGGTTGCAGACCGCTAAGGTTAAAAACTATTTTCCAAAATTGTATATTAATGGTTCATTCTTGTTTTTTCTTTAAATTTTATCAAACAATTGAATACATTTTAATCCCTTGTTTTTACTTTAATTAAATAAAAATATTAATTAAATTCTATGTAAATTAACATAAATTTTAAAGGGTATAATTTAAAATGAAATAATTTAAGATTGAATTATTCAAAATCATTTTAAAGAAAGATATTATCCTTACAAAAGATTAAAATTACTATACTAAGTGTACGAAATATTTAAAAGTTAAGGCATAAAACGACAAGATATCAGAAATTTCCAAGATGGATTTTGTAGCCCTATTGACCATTAGCATTGATTTTAAATTTTGCCCCTCTAACCTATCTAGTATTTATTCTATAAGCTTTTAAAAAAGTTTTGATTTTTGGTATCAATTAGTAACATCAGGTCCATTTTGTAAATAATAATAAGGACCATAATCTTTATATGAAATTGTTAAGGGGCTGCAAAATTAGCTTTTCCAGTGTTATTGGTAAAAAAAATTCATAAATAACGTTTAAAATTATTTTACTTAATTCACAAACAACGTTGCTGCTCTTGACCTGTTTATAATTGAATAGCGTGCATTGGTGAAAATCTGAAACACAACCTGTGCATTACACGCGGCATATTTTGAAATAAATTATTCAATAATATGGCTATACAATACAAAAATGTCCAAAAATTGAAGAATTTTCACACTAAAATGCATTTTCAAGGTGTTTTTGAAGGCCTCTAGAATAAATACTAAATATGTCAGAGGTGTGAAATTTATATCCAAAGCTAATGGTCAATAGGGTAACAAAATCCTCATTAGAAATTTCTGATATCTTGTTGTTTTATGTCTTAGCTTTAAAATATTTCGTACACTTAGTTTATAATATAATATAAAATTAGAATCTTTCGCATAAGAAGTGTAAGACATTGTATTGAGGGATCGATTTACGAAAATTTTTAAAAATTTTAATAGTTTAAAATGTTTAGCATTCAATAAATAGAATATAAAGTTGTAGAGGGGATAAGAGAGTGAGAATATAGATTTCATGCCTTTAGAAATGGTTGGGCTTATAAAGCAAAGCACTGTTACAGTAGATTGTGTTCAGTGGTTATACTGCACTCAATTTGTTTTTATTTTCGATTCCAACTAATAGTTTGATTATATAATTATCGACTCATTAGAAGGTCAGTTGTTATCTCTGGTGGAGTTGTCTGCGCGAGAAGTGGCCTGTCATATACCCTTCGAAGTTGTAGAGCATGTCTACCCTCCAGTTCCCGAACAATTGCAGCTAAGAATCGCTTTTTGGAGTTTTCCTGAGAACGAAGAGGACATAAGACTGTATTCATGTTTAGCCAATGGAAGTGCCGATGAGTTCCAAAGGGGAGAGAATCTGCTCAAAGCCAGGGCTGTTAAAGAACTTTTACAAATCGGTATTTATTATTGAAATGAATTGGTTTTTCCGATTTTGTTGTTTTATTTCAATATTTGTTAATTAGGTTTCCATTTGAGTGCGACAGTCACTCCGCCCCAGTCGTTGGGCATATCCAAGGGCTCATACAATGTTGCCGTCACTTTCGACAGACGAAGAATCACATCGTGTAACTGCACGTGTCCCGGACCCGCCTCCTGGTGCTCACACGTGGTCTCCGTTTGTCTCTTTCGCATTCATCAGGTTTTTTGTTTTAATTATTTCATTGTTTTAATTAATATTCACTCATTTTATAGTAAATGAGCTGAAATCAGGCATATGTTGAATGAGAGTTGTTTTTTGTTAAATATTGAATAAGAGGTCAAAATTGAAAAGTTGTTGTCACCCATGCGGTCATCAGGATTATAAGATATTCATTTAAAAGTATTGTTTCTAGCTAAAAAACATACATAAATGAACCAATAAGACCGGACATACAGTATAAAACTTAAGTAATAAATGTATTTCTATTCTAACAGCAGGGGTAGCCAAGGGGGTATAACCTAAATAGCCCATGAGTGAGATTCTGCAAAATATCCCGCTACTTTTTTGCGCCACAGCAAAAAGACTTTTTTTCTTTGCAATGAAATGGGAAAATTAAAAATATTTCCTTAAAATCCTTTAGGAAATCCAAACTTATTCATATTTAGCATAGATTTATATTGTAACATGCCATTTTATATGTTTGGCCATTCTAGTTACCCCTAAAGACGAAATTTAAAACTTGAAATTTTGAAAAATTCATGTTTGATATGTTAATAAAATGCTCCATTGAGTGTAGTATAACACTCAAAATCTTAAATTTTCACTAAAATTTCCAGGGGAATTTTTTTTCAAATAAACAATTTCCACCTAAATTTTCATACTGTATGATAGACAACATTATATGGAAATAGAAAATAATTTAATCTTAGTTTAATTAATTTGTTACTGCTCTAGTTTTAAATAGAAATTGCCTGCCTTAGTTCATTTGTGCATGTTTTTAGCTAGACTGTATGGGTCACAACAACTTTCTCATTTTTAACCTCTTATTGAGCCAATAATTCCAATATTTAACTAAAAAAACGACTAATTCAGCATACCTGGTTGAAATATAATGTTTATATAAATATTAAATGTCCTCTCATTCCGAATATAACGCACGAGTCGTATATAGTTTGCGGTTATTCAAGGATTACTTCAAATCTATTTTGTTATCATTTTTACAACAATAGGAAACTTTAAATACACCCTTAAAATAGACTTGGTGTTTTTTCGATAATATTATTTTCCAATTGATTTATAATTTGTTCCCAATTATTATTATTAGACTTTGGAAATCTCGGAAATTCCCGATATTTTATCGTATGTTTGAGTGCCGGGAATTTTCTTATATTGATTATATGGGGTGTTATAGACTTAAAACATTGTGATTTTATTTTCCCGCTTTAGTGTTTGTATTCCCGATTTGACTTGTGTACCAATAAACAAGGTAGAATACCTGATTAGAAAGAAATGTGCTATTATAGCATGGAACAATATAATTCATATTTCAATAAATTTCATAAAAATAATAAAAGATGATTCAGAAAATAAATAACTAAACGTCTGAATAAACCTAATAAAATACTAATTTCAAAAATCAATTTTTGAAAATAAAATTACAAAAGATAGGACCACTTTTATATCCAATTCGGTAAAAGAATAATTCTTACTTTTCTTATTAAGTTTCTTTTAACGAATTAGTCTTATAGTCAATTCGGCGTAAGTTGCTTGACTTGAAATACTTTGTGAGTTAAAGTTATCGAGCGTTCGGCTTAAGTATACTTTAGTTCTAACTTTGAGTCTAACTATAGAATTGCACTCTATAATGATAATCATTAATCTTTATGGAGAGCCAAACAATAATAACAATACTTGAATGAAAACAAAATTAACGCATGCGTTCTCTTCACAACTTTCTAAGTTGCGTTCGTCTAAAGTATT
>JAQFXN010003259.1:0-11219 GCA_034693365.1 Liacarus xylariae | reverse complement strand
GCCTAAATAAAAAAATCTGGATAGAATTGAAAGCATTCAGAGATAGTATCAATATATATGAGAATCAGAGTACAAGTTATATTTAATTTCTATTAAATAAACTCACATTAAATTGATATAATATTAATTAATTTTATTCAGAGACATTTTTTAACCAATTCAATTTTAACAAATTTTAATACACAGTTAACACCTATCTTAGCGGCTGTGATATTCTTTTGTTTATCCGATTCCCAGGACTGCAGTTCTTGTTTAACACATTCTGGTTTGTTATGTCGAGTGGATTCAAAAATTTTGATTTTAGTTTTCATAGCGGCGGGAACTGAAACAATTAAACAATCTAGTATATTTTTCCCGGTTGACAGTAGACTTTTGTCTTTACAGTTTAGATGACCGGTAGCACCCGCTGGACCTGATATAAAAAGAGAAAAACATTATTAAATTTCTATTTATACAAACAAAATCGGGGACAAAATTTTTGAGGAACAATTCTATTGCAGGTTAATTAAAATTACCACAAAATATTTTAGCTATAATCTCTTCATAACCTTCGACTCCTAATTTAAGAGATGAAGTAGCTAGATTAAATATTAATAAAATAAATAAGCCTGTTAATTTTAAATTGATGTACATCATAATAATTGTAGTTGAACAAATAAAATGAATTGAATTGAAATTTTTAAATTTTTTTTTTGAAAAACATAAATCAGATGAGTTTGCCACATTTGCTAATCAATTTGACAATATATTAATTTAAAGAGAATTGTGAATTTTTAATTAAATACATTAACGTGAAACAAGAATCTGATACTTTTAATTTATATTTATAGAAAAGTTTTCAGTATTTTAGAGTTTAAATAAATACTCAATTCAATATAATATTCAATTTTTTTAGTCTTGAACTTAAATAAAATTATTATACTTTCTATTAAATTGAAAATAAAGATAAAAGATTCAGAAAATAATAAACGATTTAAGATTATTATTTTAGTTTAAGTCAAGAAATGAATATTAATATTGGACTACATATGGATAGTATAGGAAGGCTTCAGAAGTAGTCCATTTTCAAATCTCCAAGATTTTATATATAGTCTTCCAGAAATTAAATGGCACACCTTATACGGCCTTTTCTCAGTTGTCTATATACTTATAATCAATAATGTTTTACTTGTCAATAATTTTTTAATGCAGTTCATAAGGTTAAAAAATTATTGACAAATAAAACATTATTGTTTATAAGTATATGGATACTTGAGAAAAGGCCGTACAGTATAAGGTGTGCCTTTTAATTTCTGGAAGACTGTATATTGAATATGTTCTATAGTTGCGAGATGTGCTAGAGAGTGTCCAAAATCCTTAAATGATGACTCCGATCTAGCCATACCTCCAGGACGGTAATAATTAGAGTAAATGCACCTCCTGTAGTGGTATTGAGCTCTCAACATCTCTGTTATTACTTGAATTTAAATCATTGATATGAATACGTATTGATGGCCATATGACTGATATCAGGGACATATCTGACTGAAGCGCGGGCATTACCAATATTCTGGAAACTATAATTCTAATCAATACAGTAAAAGCATAACTGATATAAGTTATATTTAATTTTTATTAAATAAATTCATATTTTATTTATATAATATAATATTAATTAATTTTATTCAGAAACATCTTTTAATGAGCTCAATTTTAGTAAATTTAAATACACAATTAACGCCTATCTTAGCGGCAGTGATATTCTTTTGTTTATCCGATTCCCAGGACTGCAGGAGTTGTTTAACACATTCTGGTTTGTTATGTCGAGTGGATTCAAAAATTTTGATTTTAGTTTTCATACCGGCCGGCACTGAAACAATTAAACAATCTAGTATATTTTTTCCGATTGAAAGTAGACTTTTGTCTTTACAGTTGAGATGACCGGTAGCACCCGCTGGACCTGATATAAAAAGAGAAAAACATTACTAAAATTCTATTTATACAAACTAAATAGGGGAAAAAATGATTGAGGAACAATTAAAATGCATGTTAATTAAAATTACCACAAAATGCTTTAGCTGTCATCTCTTCATAACCTTCCACTCCTAATTTAGGAGATGAAGTAGCGAGATTAAATATTAATAAAATTAATAAGCCTGTTAATTTTAAATTGATGTACATCATAATAATCGTGGTTGAACAAATAAAATGAATTGAATTGACGTTTTTAAAATAATTTTTATTTTTAATTTAATATTTTTTGGAAAAAATTAAATGAGATGAGTTTGCCATATTTGCTAATCAAGTTGAATATATATTAATTTAAAAATGGTTTGTGAATTCTTAATTAAATATATTAACGAAAAAGACGAATTTAATACTTTTAATTTATTTATTTATAGAAAAGTTTTCAATATTTTAGAATTAATACAGTTTATATTGAATATGTTCTATAGTTATATATAAATTTTTCGATTAAAATATATATTATTAAGAATTTTAAAGATTTCTGTTTATTTAAAAATTATCAGTTTTTAAAGCATTCTGGTCAAAACGATTTTTAAATAATAAATAAATAAATTATTGGTAATATTATAAAACTTTAGAAAAACTATGATTTATGGGACATTTTAAACTCTACCTATTTATCAAGTTTTGTAAGCACTATTTTATAAGGATAAGTAGGCGCAGCCAAATACCCCCAAAGTTTAATTTTTCTTAAAAATACACCCTGACTTTTTACACCATAGTAATCTTGCGCAATATCTTACTCTTGTTCATTTTAAAGTTTTGAAAAAGTATACCCTCGACTTTATAGCAACATTTTCTTAAATTACCCCTTATAGCCACCGAAATTGGCTACCTCAGAAGATAAGCAATAGGGGGAATAGCCAAAATACCTCTCCTGTCTTCGAAAAATTACAAAAATACCTTCTTTTCCTGTGATGGAGAAAAAAATGATAGCACCATTATCATTTATTGCAAAATGCTGTTATATCATAAATTATCACAAAATAAATATAATTCTATTTTTCAGTTTTATATTTTATACAACTGTATACTGTATACAATTGTATATCTTTAGAATTAACAGATAGAGACAACAAGTTTAATATCATACTTCTATAAAAGTTCATATAGTTATTTTAAACTTCACGAAGAAGTTGACAATAAAAAATAAATATTAATCTAATTGTAAATATTACATTATTAAGATAATATAGTATAAAAGTAAAATGTTGTTCAATTTCATTCAGGATGTACCTGGTATCTTCCTTTAGATAAATCAAAAATTATACTTTAATAAGTGAAATAACTATAATAACTGAATTATATATTAAAGCGTTACTATTTATGAATTTATTTTCTATCTATATTAGAATTTTTTTAATAACAGTGTTGGGAATTTAACCAAATCCCAATGCACTCTATAGATAATACATCAAAATACTTACACTATAAAAAAATCTATCAAAATAAACATTTTCAACTTCTACCATTCTGACACATTTGTATTATAATAATTTTACATCCCTTTGAATCTACGTAAAATTTTTGTATGACATAAAATTTTGAATAATTTATGTTCTGGATTTCAAAAAATCACAACATTTAATCCACTCCCCTAATCCGGCATTATTAGAATATTTTATTTTATTTTAAAAATGACGGTTTTTAAAATAAATTCATCTTAATCAATATTTATCTTGATAGTATATTAGTAAAATTTTTAAAAATAAATTAATCAATATTTTTCACAAATACACTATATCATATAATTTTTAAAGTCTAATAAACTTATACAATAACAATTAACATTAAGTTTCAGATAAGAATTATTTTAAAAAATATGTTAAACATTCCATGCATATTAAACACATTCCAAATTTTTATGTTTAACAAACAGTTAATTTAATGTTAAAATGATAAAAATCATTTTGGGTTGCAGTTTATATTGTAATATGATTAATTTTATACAATAACATTGTTACCAAGAATTTGTAAATGGAAAATTATTGTAATATCAATGTATTCAATAATTAGTGTCTAGAATGCAATGTAAGGCTTACTTTCTACCTACATGCGGATTAGGAAGTGTCAAAGGTATTAAATTATAATACTGTACATCACTAAATTATTGCTTCAGGTTGTGTCGATCTTGGCGATTATTGAAATATTAGACTTTGTATATCCAATTTTTAGTTTTTATCAATATTAATTAAATACCCTTTATAGACACATTGGCACATTCTATCCATGTAAATTTTATATAAATTTGATTATTAATAATTTATTATATAATTTTTTCCTATTATCACTGATGTCCTTTTCACTTGTCTTTAACAAGTAAGGCAAGATTTTTATGCAAGGATACAATATTTTGTATTATTACCGTACGATTGGGTTTCTGCTCATTTTAGACACGGATTTTAGTGTTGAAAATATCGTCTCTTTTGGAAAATAATAGATTTCAATCCTATATTAAACGCAAGTTTCTTTCAGTGATTTTAATTAACTAATATGTCTTTAATTAATTATATTAACGAATTAATTCATAAGAAAACAATATTTCATTTCAAATAGTAAAACACGAAAATTATCTTTTAATAGAAATTATATTTAATTTCTTTCATTTTCCCAATCTATGGATTTGATATCACTATTGCTTTAGACATTACAATTTTGCGTTCCACAAAATCGTGCGCACATGTGCAATAATACTATTGTATTTTCAATAAAGACAAGGTTACCGAACAGGCTTGCCTATTACTAAGCTAATAGAAAATATATGAAAATATTGAACTTAAATAATGAACTGTTTCATAATGTTCAATTGATTGTTTACCATTCACCAATTTTAGAGTAAAGAATTAAACTAACTTTATTATATTAAATATTAAAATTATACTATCAAAATTATGACTGCTAATAAGAAGAGGATATTTATTTAAGGACATATTTTGATAATCTTCGTATTAAGTGTTTACCTAAAACTAGATAAATTTATTATTGCCATCTCATTATTATTTTTTAGTAAAAGATTAACAAGCTTATCATTAATAATGTAATTGTATGAATTGACATTGACACATTTTTTTGTTTGTTTTTATTCACTGTATTATTTTAAAATATCTACAGGTATAAAATGTATGAGGAGAAATTTTTACCGTCAGTTAGACACATGATCAGATTTTCCTGTTGAAAAATCATATTTCAATAAATACCTATAAATAATAAATACCTATCCATTGCGGTAATCATGAAAGTTTCATCTTCTCTTCATATGACAAAAGTCATAAATAGTTACAAATTTGACGTCAAATAGGAAGAACATAAGACATAATATGGAATTCAAACAAATCTTTTCTGAGAATTGACAGAATTTTATTTTTTTTCTGTACAAACATTCATAAAATCATATGATTTATTTGTGAAATACACACAAAATAAGGATTTATTTTTATATTTCAAACTCCTTTATATAATCAAATTATTGTATATTCAGGGTTCGTGAGAATTGTCGAATGCTTTTATATAATTGGAGAATATGTAAGACATAACCAGATTATCTTATCTATAACAATAGCAACAGGCTTGATCAATGAAGACCAAGTTTCAGTTTATAAAACTTTTATAAAATTATATTGTCAATATGAATAAGTAGCAAGAATAATATCCACTTAATTATCACGTTAGAAATTAAATTAGAAGTGATTTCGTAATTAAAACTAATTTAATTATCAGATTAATTTAAATGTTTTTCATATTTTTATAATGGTCGTTTTAAGTAGCTAAATCCTCAGCGGTTATTAACACATAAATTGTATCAGTACAATTGAATAACAGATGTGGAATTCTCTGTGAAATTTCAAATTAATTTGAAAATAACTTAAATGATCACATTGTTGAAATAGTAAATTTTATCATCCAAGTATCTCATTCAATGGCACATTAAAGTGTGTACTTATAAAAATAACCAAACCTTGAAAACTAATTGTTTACCTAGTTTACCTAGAACTTATAAATTACATCTGAAATTATCAAGAAAATTAATTTATCAAAAAATATCATATTGGGTAAAATGAGCGCATGAGCTGTGCATGATCTGTAAATAATGTAAGCTAGGAAATGTTTATTTTTGCTGTATATCTACTATTATTTTGACATTTCTTTAATGGCCATCACTGATGCAATGTGTGTGTATGAGAGAAGTCCCACAGAGAACTGAAAAAGCACAGTAATAAAAAGCAGCATTTTTCGTTAATGATGTAATCAAATGCTAATAGTCATCAAATCAGACTTCACATGGAGTGAACGCATTTGTGACGAATAGAAGAAAACAAGAAAATTATAGACCCCTTAAAAGTTTATTCTGTTTTTATACGAGTATTTCATTAAAAATTTCACCTCAAATTTATTTCTCTCTCTCAACCAAATGTCTATAATTTTCACGTGTTTTTTGGAAAAAGTGATTGATTAAGCCAAATAACCAAGATTATTTCCCGGAATAAAATGCTAAAATTATGATTAATTATAAATTGATTTTTATTCTCATTATTAAAGTTATGTTTATTTTGATGTCAATTATTCCTATCATTCGTGGCTATGAATTTGATCCGAGGCAGGAGTCAAAGCTTAAAGCCATAGCCAATGACTTTGGTTTCGGTACACCAGTTGTCGACTGTTTGTCAGCAATCAGTCAGCAGAGCATTGACTGTGCGATACATGCGATGGAGAAGTGGAAACATATCAGAAACACTGATCTATTGAGACGTACGGCCAAAGTCTGCTGTCAAAAGTGGGACGAATTTGATTGTATTATTGGCGCTGCGGTTGATAACTGTCGATACGATGGCTATCGGGCTATACATGAGTCGCAGCTACTGTTCCGACAGCTGATGGAAGCGGACGCCTGTCATAACTATAGCTATGGCTCTATGGCTTGTATTGATATTAATTATGAGAATAACGGAAAGATAGGCATTCGTGGCATTAGTAGTAATTTTTTTATATTCACATTCTTTTTGATCTTGTTTATTTTTTGCATGATGTATAGATACCCGGGTTGAAACACATAATTATTTTATTGTATCTATCACATTGGTTATAATTTTTTATTTTATATTGGTGATTTTTGTTAATAGAATATTTTAGTATTTTTGTTTACTATTTTGTTAATTTCCTATTTTTTCAATAATTTTAATATTAACATGATTTATTTTTTGTAATTCAATTTTATAAATTGAAATTACTTATTTTAATGTAGCATTATGATTTTTAATGTTTTATATCTCTTTTGAATTTATTAAATTGACATTGCCAAGCAAGCTCATTTTATTTGTCAAAATTATATCAAGTTGATTTAATAATACTTACTTTTTTAAAAATAAAATGACTCAGAATTTATTTTTATAAATATTTGTTAAATAATTGTATTAAAAGATATTTAATGAATTGATCAGGCTATCATTGATCATTCATTCATTCACTCATATTCAATAATATTGGACTTGATCATTGATCATTAGATATTAATGGAATAGAAATTAGTAATAAGAAACAATAAAATTTAAAAATGTAAACCAGGGATGGGCAAAGTGAAGGTATGACGAGTTCACCACTTTCTAGACGACTATCGCCAAAATGATCAACTTTAAATAAAGAGGGTAAATTTTTGAAAAAATTGAAATTTTAGGGAAGGGGATCGACAACTCAACGGATTTATATTAAAATTTAACTTTTTTAAAAATTAGTAAGCAAAAAAATCAAAAATTTCCACAAATTTATCCCCACCTGTTATTCGAAGTAGGAAGTACCCTTAGTTGATCATTATGGCGATATCTCATCTAGAAAGTGGTGAACACTTCACACCTCCCTTTGCCCATCCCTTAATTAAACTAACAAAATAAGGAATTGTCATGCTTATTTATAAAGCAAATTAATAAGTAATTTAATATTATAGTTTATAATAAGAATCTTAAAATAATTTCTGTTATCACACAAATTATAAATTCTTTAGATTTTTGTCTGAAAAATTCATTGCGTCTCCAAGGTCAGGTTTAATATGGTCTAGCCTAAAGTGCAACTGAAGATTATTATTAGTATGCCAATTTGTCAGCTTGTTGAGTGTATTAGAATAGATAAAAGTTCTTTCTCTATTCTTTTATGCCGTTATTTATCTTGAGAAATAACATCTAGTTGACCTCTGATCTTTGTGAATCAGCATTAACAATATTTTATTTAGAAGAATTATCTATTTTTTAAATTAAAATATTAACATGTTATTTTGATTAACATTTGTAAATTACTTAATTTTCTAAAAGAAAAATTTTATCAACATTATTTTGTAATGCTGAATTATAAAATTAGAGGATCCTTATTTGTAAACTTAAAATAATAAAGTAAAAGTTTTTTCAACTAATATTTATTTAAAGTCGAAACAGTGATAATTTTATACTCTTTTAATTATCAATTACTTTCAAAAAATTGATAAAAATTATTTAAGTTATAATTTATTTGACAATTAAGCAGTCGTTATTGAGTCTATCATATTAATTCTTGAATCAGAGTCTTATTTAAATCAATTCTTAACAAAATAAAGTAGTTACATTTCAATTAATGAATTCACAATTAAATAATCTCACTTGATGCTTTTAAGGAAATTAAATGGTTAAATTTGAAAAATTAAGAAAAGTTATTTACACAAAAATTGTTAATTAATTAATTTATTTTATTGAAAAATTAAGATAAAATTTGTAACATTTTTAGATTTATAAGTTTTTATTTTTGTTACCCGGATAATACTTTAACTAAATACACTTAACAGGTAGATAGTTTTTTTATGTCATAACCCAAATATATTAAATTGTCAACACCAGGATTAGGACATTTCTTAGTCTATGACACTTTTAATTTATTTGCTTTTTATACATAAATTAAAAATTTGTTAAACGAGTATGAAGGAATAAGTAAGTGTGCAAATTGTTAGTATAGAAATGATAAAATATTTATTAATTATTGCATTCATAGGAGAAATTACTGTAATCATCAATTATTATCAATCTTTTCAGTTTAACCGATTGTCCTCAGAAGAACAATTGTACAGGATGGAAATTTGAGTTGTAAAGCACCATGTAACTGTTACATGTAAGCGAAATTGAGCATATCACAAAATGATTACATTATAGTATTACTATTATGAATATTATTAATATTTTATTAGAAAATGAACATTATTTGTACTTTAACAAGGTCAATAGTGCAAAAACGATATTGTCGTATTCAAGTTTGTTTTATCCTGATTTTATATGCAACTTGTTTAGCAATAAATGATATTGTTAGTAGATTAGATCTACAGCTTTGGTATTCTCAATCTGGACAGATTAATCCTTTATTTCTATTAATTTCTTTTATTTTTATATTTGATTAATCTTTAACCGAAAGACTAATATTAATATCAAATAATTCAAAATATTTTGATATAATGTGTTCCTACGAATGACTAAGATATCACTTAAATTAATATTGTCTATCGGTCACCACTTATTCAACTATAAAATCTCAAACCTAATGAATAATAATAAGGGATTTATTTGTTCAGGTTGAGTATACCAAAGCAGTATTTATATTCTTGTCAGAATTAAAACATGAAATAATAAGATAAATTATATTAGTAAAGCATGCTATTATCACCCCTCTATCATTCCCCTGATTCATTCTGGAAAGAAACGTCACAAAGTTTGATTTATGAAAAAAATTGTTCCCTATTATAATAATTATATGAGTAAAGAAAGTTAAACTTGAATGAATGAAGTGATTAAATTCTGTATGGATTTAGGATATAGTTTTGAAATAAAAAATATTTGCATCTCTTTTCCATCAATTCAGATTGTTTCTAACTCTCATTTGTGTGACATAGCTTAATGCTTATGACTATTACAGGTCGATTCTCATTTAATGAAAGATTTTCTCATCTGTTTACTAATTCATTGTTGAAATCAATTTTCTTAAAATTTTAATAGAGAGTTTGTGGAAATTTCAAAATTACTAATAATTAATAATGAATGCATTTAGTAATGAATTTTATCTCTGCTTTCAAGGAAAAAAGAGAATTTAGATTCGTTTCCACCACCATCACCCCACCTCTTCTATAGGTTTAGCATGGAGTTTATTACCGTCAACACAACCGCCACCACCCCAACTATTATTAAGTATAGCATAATGACTACCGCGGCCACTACCACCCTATCTTTTATAGAATCTAGCATAAGGACGACAATAGACTATATTAGTATAGATTAGGCCTATGTGAGTGGTTGTAGTTAATATAGATTAATCGTATAGAATTGGCTAAAATTAGGATAAACTAATCCTATGAGAGTTAAAGTGAGTACAGAATAATCCTATTGTGTGGCAAAATAAGGATATCAGTGTATGGATATCACGCTATCATAATATGTGATTGGTTATAATGAGAATAGACTAAATAAGGATAAATTAAGGTTCCGTGAGGAATAGTGAAGGATGAATGTGAGGTGAGGACTAAAGTGAGGATAGACTTGTATTATATGAGTGGCCCCACTGCTCATAAATCAATACTGAGTTATATAAAATCTATTGGTAAAGTAATATGATTTCAAATAGATAAATTAATAAAATAACCCCGCAGGTGCCAGTTTGACCTATTATTATATAATCAAACAAAATATTTAAAATGCAAAATTTTTAATTTTCATGAACATGCCTTGTTTATAATTGAACCTAATTATATTAACCGATGATACATATTAAACTCTATTGATCAGTTTTATTGTGGGCAGAGAACAAATATTAATGCAATCTTGATAAAATATATTTTAAATTACTATTAGTATTTCTTTAAAGCGGAGATATATATATATATATCAAGGGTCATTCTTGTTTTTTCTAAATAATAAAGATGTTATCAAATGAATAAACAGAATATTTTCAGATTAATTTAGGTCTTATAAGAAAGTTTATTAAAAACATAATAAAAATCGTCGCATTTAATAATTCGATACAACATTGCTGAATTAAATCATGAATTTAGTTTAAATTAATTAAAATATGTCAACTCTTGCAGCCATTGCTAATCCATGGGAGCGCTCGCTGAAGACGGGTAATCATATTCGAAGTTTTCAACATATCTTCCTCTATGACCGCCATCATGACCATACCCGCCGTGCCCTCCATGGTGACCGTACCCACCATGTCCCCGA
>JAQFXN010003258.1:0-11221 GCA_034693365.1 Liacarus xylariae | reverse complement strand
TTTCAATTTCTTTCATTTTCCCAATCTATGGATTTGATATTTTATATCACTATTGCTTTAGACATTATAATTTTGCGATCCACAAAATGTGCATAAAATTCTTGTGTCACTTATAAGATACAAGTAAGTAGGACAACAGTTTCTTGATATGTTTGTCATTTAAATGAATCTATTAAAGAGCTCAACACTAAAGTTGTGCAAGGTCAAGAATTCTGTAGTAAGTGGTCCATTAGATAGGGGTGCAGAGACCGTAAAGTTGTTCGTATGTTTACAAATTCATTGATACTGTACAGTCTGTTTTTTATTGTACAGCATAGTAACTGTTTTAGCCTTATCTAAATAAATCACCCGAGAGGATGGAAATTTGCATACAAACTATGCTAATTTTGTTACCTCAAAGAGATCGACATTTAGTGGACCAAAACTTTTACTATGCTCTATATTACTATATAAAAACACACTGTATATCTCATGAACTTGTATATTAATTTATAGTGCACGTATACTGCAAGTTAGAGCAGAAGCAAACACACAATATTAAGCTTTTAAAGCAATTTCGCATTTGAATTAATGATTCTCATATTATTAATGAGTTATTGTGCGAAACATTTGATTCGTTTGTATCATTTGGCTGTCGATCAGTTTTGTTTTAGTTGGAAGATGAAAATTTGTTCTCAAAAGACGGTCATTAATATTTTTTAGTTTTTCCAAATTTTTGCAGGATTGTTTGTTATTCCAAAACAAAAGAATAAATTATAAAAGTCGATTTCAAAAGTTCAAAAGTCATCGCAGAACAACTGCGATATTCTGAATATTCTGTTATTTTGAATTAATTAAACAATTAAACAGTTAATTCAAAATTTTATCAGGTATAGATTTACAAGTGTATCAGTTATTGAATTACAGGGTCTCAGTTCCTTCGAGGGGAAAATGAAAGCATTTTGTATATTATTAAACCAATTAATTTTGAACAAAATTTGTTAAATTCTCCCATGCCAGCCCTTGTAAAGGGAATGGTGAAAAGATTGTAATTTCAAACACCTTGATATTTTATGCTCATTCAATAATTTGATAAAACAAATTTGATTATTATATGAAATATTTTTATTTTAGTTAAAGATGGAAACGTTGTTTTCCTAACTCTATATTATAATAAATAAAACTTTTAATATGTTTACAATTTTGTCACAAATAAATTAGTGAATTTATGTCAGTTTAGTTATTTATTGAAAATTAGTCGCTATTCTCAACTAATTGAATGAGTTTTTCATTTTTATTTATTTATTGATTCAATTTATTTACTCAATAAAACTGCCAAACAGGGATGGTATATGGGGGGTTGAATCAGATAAGAAATTGAAGCTTAATCACAATACTAATACAAACTCTATAGATTTCAATGGAGTTCAATAGAGTTTGTATTAGTAGATGAGATTCAGTTTCAATCTCTTATCTGATTCAATCCCATTTATATCATCGCTGCTGCCGAACAGTCTAAATAACATCAAAATGACTTCATTTGCAGTGAAAATAGGAATAGAAATGAAAGAATACAACTCTTTTGGTGAAAATAATTTTGTTTAATTTAAATTTTAGATATTATATATGACTATTGGACCAATGCTCGGGGCCGTCAACAAGAACAAAATAGTCCAGTACTTAAAGAACAGATATATTAAATAAATAAATATAAAATTTTTCATCAATGTTATTTATTTTAATGAAATTCTGTTTAGTAATAAAATTCTGGTTAAATATATTTTTTTATTAAATAATTTTTTTTAATATTCCAAGTTTTCAAACTTTATATTATATTATAGTTATTTTGATTCGTTAGCAAAAAAAAAAGATTTTTCAAAATGTGCCGTAGAGTTTGTTTTGGCAACAAATAGGAACAGAATTTTTAATGAATTATTGTCTAATATTTTTATATTTGCTTTCAGAACACATTCCAAACCATATATTTATTTTATAGTTTTCTCATTATTTAGATTAAACTATACTCTGATTATATTTAGATTTTATATTCAATTAATAAAATAGCTTTTATTTATTTGAATTGCATATATTTTAAAAATAGTTATCAAAAGTTTAATTTTATCTCAAAATTTATCTCAAAATTTGAAATTTTAGAGTCTATTTCAGAATTATTTCTAATTATCATTTATTTTAAACAAGTTTTATAAAAATAAAATAAATTAATTAAAGTATAATAAAATCGTAATAAAAATTAAAATTTATATTCAAATAGTCAGTGGTGTCCACCTTACTTGTATTTTTAAAGTGACGCAAGATTTTTATGCACAGGGTAAAAAATTTTGTATTATTATCATACGGTTGCTTTTCGGTTCATTTTAGTGACGGATTTTAGTGCTGAAAAATATCGTTTGTTTTGGAAAATAATTGCTTTTAATCCTATATTAAAAACAAGTTTCTTTTAATTATTTTAATTAAATAATATATATATTAACTAATTAAATCATCAGGAAACAATATTTCATTTTTAATAATAAAAAAATAGAAATCTGTTAGGACAAATTACGTTTCAATTTCTTTCATTTTCCCAATCTTTGGATTTGATATTTTATATCACTATTGCTTTAGACATCATAATTTTGCGATTCACAAAATATGCATAAAAATCTTGCGTTACTTGCAAAATACAAGTAAGGTGGACAACAGTCGGGAAATGGGTATGAGCATTTCGACGATAGATTGCATTGACAAATAGTGTAATATTTGTTTGCAAGTTTTTAAAATATAATTATTCACTGACTATTAACTAATCATTCACTAATTATTCATTGAATTAAAACTAGAGAGATATGGAATGAGGAATAATAGCTTTAAATATAACCTAGATTCCTAAAGTTAACTGTGAAAAGCAAGCTTTAAAGTATCTTAGGAATATTCTGTAAAATGTAATAAAGTTGCACAAATTCTGTAAAAATGACAAAATCGAGCCAAATATTTGTGGAATTTGGTAATAATCTTGCTAAAATAGTTGAAATTGTAAAAATATGTCAGATTAATGAAAATATGTCAGATGTATTGTTTGAGCCCAGTTCATTTAAAAAAGTGTAAAATAAGCAAAAAATATTTTGCAGTAATTACAATATGTTTAATGAATTAATAACTCGATTGCGACTATATTTCTTACCACTTAATGCCAATTGCATTGTATACCAATGTCTAAATGTAAAACACGTATAAAAGCTTATAAAAAACGTTTCCCCAAATAATATATAGGGAATTAATGGTGTAATCAAGCAATTAGTGACAATGAAAAGTGGTAAATAATATTCATGTTGAAATTTCACCAACGGGTCAGACAATAAATAATCGATATTGAATTTGGTACGTTTATTTTCACACTCAGGATGTCTGTCCATCATTATCCATCCCATATGTGCAAAGAAGAAGCCTCTGCCCAGACTAACAGCGTCGGCATTTGTGCCCTCAAACTTGTGGTGCGTTTGATGATCCAGAGCCCAATCAATGGCCGATTTTTGTCCCGAAAGTGTTTGCAATGCAATTAAAATTAATCTCAATTTTCCATTTGCTTTAAAACTTCTGTGACTGTAATAACGGTGAGCACCTGCACAATTGTTAGAATTGCTTAATTATGTTTCTAATGAATTTAACTAGGATCAGATTGCTGAAAAAACTTTTAGCACTACAGTAATTTATTAACAAGTAATTTTCTTTCATGATTTTTTCGGATTTATTAAAAAGTGGCTCTTTTACCTGAAACTCCCATGCTTAGTCTAAACTGATTATTACTGTTCTAATTTAAAATGAGCACCCAGTAAGCATAGATTCGATTAATATATGAGTAATTTAAATTAATAAGCTTAGCCATGCACTGAGTAAAATGCAACTACTGCATTTTTCTTAATTATATTAACTGAATCTGAATTACTTTATCTTATACTTTATTATAGACTTTAAACAAAATTATAATAATATTATAATAGTCAACAATCTACCAAGATTATATTTTTATTCACTATTACATTACCGGCAAGAACTCCAATTCCGGCCAAAACACCTGCAAAAAGATATTTATATTTAAATTTTAGTTTAAAATTGTTACAATTTGTTTATACTCTGTATTAGAAATGTTTAGTTCATTCTCTTATAACAAAATTAATTAATAGGAAGAAATTGAGTATAAGATTTTGGAAACAGTCTTTATTTCTCAAACATATTCTCTAAAAATTTAACGAAAGTCATGTCTTAACCTACAGTACACTATATCCTCTCAATTATCTACTTTACAATATTAGTGTTCCTAAATTCTTATTTCTAAAAAGATTTCAACCATTTATTATCACAAAATTCCAATTTCATAAATAATTTTCAATTTATTATATAATATTCATAAATGAGAAATAAATATTTACTTAATATATATAAAACAATCACTGTTTGCCATTTGGCCTCAACCACAAGTAGATATAATCCTTTGGCAGCACCGATATGTAGAGATATTATGAAGACGACAAATGACCACTTGATTTGCCAAATAAAATCAATCCATTCCTTATCAATAAAATTCAAGCATTTCTTCAACAGCACTGTAGACAAGTTTAAATTTTCAAACTTAAAAATATTGTACATAATTAATACAAAATATTAATTAAAAATATATTAAAATTTTTTAATGAATAAAAAAATAACTTTCAGATTTTGATTTGAGAATCTCGTTTTAAAAGTCTGACGGAAAGTCATTTAACTCATAAAAGTTATTATTTTTTTTCTCTACATTTCATATAAGTTTTCAATTCAGAGATCTTATACTTATTTTATTATAATAATAGAGTTACGCATAAACTTTATAATAAAAATGTAAATCTCGTTCTAAATATAAAAAGAGTCGGTCTATAAAATGTTTGAAAGAGTGTAAGACAGGGATGTGGAAGGTCCAAAATGCTGGGGGATATTTTGGTTTTTTTGGGTTTTCTCCCACTTTTTGCTTAAAGTTTAGATGTATCTGTCCATACGTAATGTCCATAGACAAAGGGGATGTCCAACTTTAGAATTGATAACTACAGAGTTCAATAATGATAATCTCATAATGACATATGAGTCAAACAATAACAGTTAATATAAAAATTATCCTTTTAACTATATACATAATTGTACAATGCTACATTTTCTTCTCTAATTTAACACTTAATTTAAAAACAAACTATATGAGATATTTTAATGAAATATTCATAACATATACGATATTACAATTATATTAATTAGTATATAAAATATTTAGAATATCAATTTTCTTGCGATAGGAAATGATGTTTAAAAAATATAAACATGAATTTAATAATTTTAGCCTTCGAGAGCTAAAGATGTGAAAATTGAGGTAAAGATATGGGGACATTTCGGATTGGAACCCAATTGCACATCCTTGGTGTAAGTACGGAAATATTTAGAACAAATACTAATAATTCAAATAAGTTAAAGATATGATACAGATGATAAATTGAAGATAATTTTAAATTATTTTTCATGAATAGAAACAATTGAAGAAAATACAAATCTCATAGAATGGACAATACTTATTGTGCAATTAAAAAGATAAGTAGTTTTAATTACAATGAATATATTGTATAAATGTATAAATTCAGAAATAACAAAGGGGTTAGAAAGTTCAAATTCTCAAGCATTTTTCGATATTTCTCTCCGTTTCACTCGACTTTTCGACTTATGAACAAGAATCTAAAAGTACTACTTCATTTTTTAGAAATTACACACTCTAAATTCTTGTCTCTTACTAGATCGATTGAACCTGTTAATTAGAGATGACCAAGTTCGAAGGTTCTCTGTTCAACGAAAATGATTTTAACGAATATTATTTCAACGAAAATATTTTTAATGAATAGTCCCTAAAAAGTTTGCGTGATTAAAAAACCCTTTTAGAGGCTCAAGTAGAGGTGGGCAAAGAGTTGAATGTTAGGGGGTATAGGGTACTGATAAGAACCTCAAAATCACAGGGTGGTATAGGGTGTGATAATCCAGAAACTGCGAGAAAGTAACTGAAAGACCCATTATGATTAAGTATTTTGCCAAAATGGTGGGGGTCCTCGTTTTTTTCATCAAAGGGGAGTTTTTGGTTATTTTTCATAGAAAGAAGGTATTCTGGCTATACCCTTCATTACCTATCCCTATCAAAAAGGTTACCTGTATGCTTTTTTTGGTCTTTTAAACTTTTCAGGGACTATTTCTTCATTAAAATATTTTCGTTGAAATCATTTTCGTTAAAGTAATTTTCGTTGAACAGATGGTAACTCGTGCAAGGGGTTATGTTCGACCAGTGCAACTGGTATGATTTTGAAACAGTTTAGACATTTAAACAAGATATACTGAAATTATCAACTAATAAAGTAGAATTCGGTAGATTTAGTGAATTAAACAAAACATATTACAAACTATCTGTACTGAAGAGATCTTATGCATAGAGACTAATAATTTTATTCAAAGTTATGATTATTGTATAAATACATTTGAAAATATAAGTAGTGGATCGACATAAAAGGGTAATTATGTTTCTAAAAACAGACTTACTTTGAAAAGTGGAAGGATTGACCCTTTTATCAGTAAAATTTGACATATTTAGAAAACCATATTATATAATAGTGAAGACCACTTGACTGTTAATAATAAAAACAAATCTTTTCCCAAATATGAAGGAATGAATGGCCTAATTCTGTTCTTCTTGTAAACCTATATTTATAACTCATAAAACATAGCACTTTTGTCTAAAAATATTCACTTTTGGTTGAATATAAAAGTAAGACTTTAATACAAAACATTTTACTAATTTCTAATAATTTGGAAATTTTAAACAAAACTAGAAAATTGAAATTTTTATCTTATTATAAGAGTTATATAAGTCTATTGTAATTTATATTAATCTCAAAAATGTTTTGATAACTTTTTCCTTGAGTTTTCTTCTCAAATAGATTTTGATATTTTATTTTATATTTTGAATAGATTTTTGATTTAATTTGAGAATTTCTTAAAAAAATATTTTTCAAACAAAAATAAAATCCTAGATTTAAATCATATCTAAACTAAACAGATATTAATAAAGATATTATGTTTGAGTTGAAAATTTAAAATTTCAATGAAAAGTGTTGTTTAGAGATGACTAGAGATGAGCATTAGGGAGTATAGCAAAAATATTCTCTGTTGTCTGGAAAATTTGCAAAATACTCCCGGTGACTTTTGCGCTCAGGCAAAATAAACTTTATTTTTACTTAACTTCTCCTTTGAATTTTTAATATTTTGGAATTCTGTATACCCATTGACTTGTTGAGAAAATTTTCTCAAAATACATCTATCTATACCCCCTTACTTACTTAGGTCTTCCCTAGAGATGACCAAATCAACCTTGACAAATAGGGAGAAGGGGGAGTAAATAAAAAAAACTTCTAGGGAAAGAGGTATCTCAAATTTGCTCGTTTTTTCTTCATCACAGGGGGTATTTTGGCTATACCCCATTGTCCATCCCTAATTCTAGGATTTTAAAGACAATTTTTATCATATTTGGCCCTGTACCTGACAATCCTTGATTCTGAATTGACGATAGAAATAACATTTTTTTTATTAATTATTGATTTTTATATTTTCATTTATTTATAAAAGTTTTCAGATTTTTGTTTTATATTTCAATTTATATAATGTTAATGAATACACAAAAATTATTAAAAATCAAATAATTTATTATCTATTCTTTGAGATCACAATAAATAATAGCTTAATTAGAAAAATGAATAAGAATTGTGAGAAACAAAAATCACTTATTTTTTTAATGTTAAGTATCAAAGACTCGATTAAAGCATAAAATTTATATAAGACTTATATATAAAATATACACAAAAATATTAAAATTTTCAATAATTAGTGCAAAAAACAAAGTTTTTTTTATCAGAAACTCCGCAATAAATTCATATTTAATATGATATTTAATGTGATTTTTTAGAATCGATTCATAAAGTGTTGAAAAAATTTTATTTTCAATATTTATATATTAAAAAAACTTTTGTTAATTATATTAAATATAATTTTCAGGAATGACTAACTTTTTTGGATTACTTTGTTTACGCTTTTTAGCCGAAGACATAACAGATTGTGACTCATCTGAAACACTATTATTGTTCTCGAATTGATTATTGTCTCTATTATTGCATACAATCGTCTGCTGAACAGAGTCTTCATCTAAAAAGTTTGTATTCGTTTGTGGCGTTCGTTTGCGATGAGCTATAAAATCACGTCTCATATGAATCGGTCTGTTCTTTAGATGCAATTTATAATAGAGGCCACAGGCGTTGCACACCGGCTGACCGGACGGGTTTCGGCGCCATTCACTCGATTTGGTTACTCCACAGTTACTGCACTCTATATCACGTGATTTCTAATGAATTATATTAAGAAATTAGAACTTTTATTAAACATATAGTCAAAGGTTGGGTACATTTCCTATTCCTGTAATTGATATCATAGTGAGTCAGTTGACAGACACTAACTATTCAACTAATAGCTGCTTAAATGGTTAGTCGGCTTTAACAGTCAAACCTCTGTGCCCTCACTTCCCCTCATTAGACAACAATTAATAATCACAACTCTATTCCTATCCCTTCTATATATTATTTACAAATTATATTTCAATTACTTTTTTAAAGCCAACACTATTATCGAGGGCTGTGTTGTCTTCCAAATCAAATGCCGGCTTCGAATGCAGACCACAATCACTGCACAGATAGTGACCAAAATAGGCACCGAATTGTGTCAATTGATTTGCACCACATTTAGCGCATTGTCTGAAACGATCGCTCATTTGTTTGCTATCATTCAATTGTGACAAACAATGGGCAGAAGAATCACCAATTGGTTCACTAATTAATGCAATTCCAGACGACTGTGTGGTTAATCCAATCTTTCATTTATTGAAAAAATTAAAATCTGATTCAAAACTTAATTCAATAAAACAATTCTTATAAACCTTTGGTTCAAAAGAGAGTGAATCGCCATTTGATTCCTTATGTCTTGAATTAGATTTCGATTTCTTCTTAATTCTCTTATTCTTATGAAATGGTTTATAAAAATCTGTGGATTCAGTCAACTGGTGTCCGACCTGTTGGTCATCACTGGACGGCTCGTTGAGTGCGAGCTTTGAATATCGATTTCTGGGATAAACGATATCTTTTCTCATTTCGATCGGCCGTTGGATTCCATAGAGTTTATAGTATAGTCCGCACGCATTACAGGCCACCTGTTTATTGGCCGTCCGGCGCCACATCGAGGAGGTGAGGGTCCCGCAGTTGGAACACTGTTTAGGGGCCGAACACTGATAGACAACAACACAAATATATATCAATAAAACATAATTCAATTCGAGTTCACATAAAAGGACACAAAAACAGATAAAAATTATTACATTTTTCTTGCGATTAATGACAACATTGGCCGGCGGTCTGTCCTCTCCGTTGTATTTCTTGTAAAGACCACAAGCATTGCACAGGTAATGTCCGCTCCCATTAGTCCGCCACTGACTGGTCTTCTGTGTGGAACAGTTCACACACTCTCTTATCAAAGAGGCATCACTTGAATCGTTGATACAGTCATTGAACTCATTGAAAGAGATGTCCGACTCCTGAGAACCGCAATCAATACTATCCGATAGTCTTAAGTCCTGTTTTCGCTTATTATTGGCCTTCAGTTGTCTGTCAACTATCGACAACTCGTCCGCCGAGTCATTGCTGTTATCGCCGGAATAGTTGTCCTCATATTTCGGACACAATTTAATCGCTTTATTCTTCTTATTCTTTTTCACTAACGATAGTCTACTATCGTCTAAATCTTCGGCCATTTATTTAATGCAATAGTTTTTTTTGTGACTCGACTTCAGACTCTCCTCTTATAACACAAGATATGACTCTTATCTCACAATTCAATTGAGTTTATAATACATACGAAAAAAAAATATAAAGTTATAGTGAATTGAAATAACATTTTTTTTTATCTCATTTTAATCGATAAGACGTTTATATTATGGCAAAACACATATAACTCCTAATTATTAGACATATTTAAAGAAAATGGCATTAAGTTTATTGTTATTATCATATCATATATGGCCTGAAAATTGATATCAAATCTGGAAAAATATTTTTTTATAAAATTTCATAATTTATTTACTCAATCAGTAGTACTCATAGGACTGACTGAACGTTAAATAATTAATAAATATATTAAATAAAAATATATTCAATTTCTTTCACTTTATTCTATGATTACATCTATTAATAAAATTAATTACTTTTCTTTCAAATTAATTATTTCTTTTAAAAGATTTTTAAAAATTATTTATTTTATTTATTTTATTTTTCTGTTTCATTGAGTCGTTTAAACACTACTAGAAATATAGGGTTTTGTTTACAAACGGATTGACTGCTTGTCTGAAAACAAGCGAATATACGGCAGACTATTAATGGGTTTAATATCTGCAAAAAATGTTATCTTTATTGTAAAGCACATGGCTTTCCAACCCAACCATTCACTGCAGCCTCTCTTTCTTATCTATACACTTATCTCCATATAATACGCTCTTTACTGAATGCACTTTTTTTTAAATCTAATTTTTTAATCACTTTATGTGTTAAACAGAATATATTTTTTAGCCGAAGTTTACAGTAATTTTGCATTAATTGTAATTTATTTTTAAATATTTATCTAAAGTTTTAAAATAATTTTCTAATAAGTATATCCTTTAAAATAATTGCCTCTACAGTATTCATGGCAAATTCTTGATTTTTTTGTATTCTTTCTCGAGTAATTTTAGCTAGTTTCTGTATATTTTTAGCTACTAATAAAGGAAATTGATCATAATACCATGCTTGATTGATTTAGGAATTTTATGAACTTTTATGTAAATTCGAATAAAAATCTTTGGGAATATTTCTAAACATTTCCACTTGCTAATAAAGTTTAAAATATAAAATTTTGCGTTAACGCTTTTCCATTAAAAGCACTTAACTCCACAGGTCCACGGTAACCCAAATACCCCACTGAGTTTGGATTTTGCCAAATAACTCCAGACTTTTTAGCTAAAGGCAAATTTTTTAAAAACATTTTTAAAAATTATTTATTTACTTTTAGTTTTTGAATTTAAACTTCACTCTAAATGTGTTTTAATTATTTGATCTTAAATTTC
>JAQFXN010003257.1:0-11223 GCA_034693365.1 Liacarus xylariae | reverse complement strand
CACACTTGTATTCATTTAATTATTTTGTTCACAAATTTTGAATAGACTTTGTGCCGTTAATTAGTTGTAAGGTGTTATATTAAATCTTTATTAATGAAAATATAATAACTATAAAGAGGAGCAATCATTTTCATTCGGCCCTCTCTTTCTCTTAACTAAAGCAAAAGCATTTTTGTTATTCTTCGGTATATTATTCGCTATTAAATTGAGTGATGTTTATATCATTTGGAGAATGGAGTGAAAAGAGTGCGAATAAATTGTATTATAGGGTAAGGGAAACAAAAAAAATATAGTGTCTCGACTATAAAACATATCACTTCTGTTTCACGAACATCCGGCACACAATTAAAGGGTTCACTCGACTGAACTCTCCGGTATATATCATATAACTTAGGGTACAGTAATTGAACCGAAGAAAAGAACTTTCATTTATTGGATAATATTTTTTTGTTCTGTTCTCTCCAATAAAGAATTGTTTGGCCAATAGTTTTCAACTCTTTTATTATAATTTATTTTCTCTGTTTTCAAATAAATTATTTTTATTGTTTTGTTTTCCACTCCTTTTTTATCAGAACTGTTATCAGAATTTCTTTTACCCCATTGTTTGTCAGGTTTTGCGATAAGATTTTTTGATAACTTTGTTGAACAAAAAAATATTTATTTACCAGAAGTGGTGTTAATTATCTTTAACTTTGTTTTTATGTTTATTTGAATCTCGAAACTCATTATTACTTAAATGTATAAAACAAATTGCTTTAAATGATAAGGAGTGATGAGATTCTGTTTGTGTTGCTCTTCTGTTGTCTCAATTTCATGGTCTGTGAATTTTTTCATACCTTTACTAATATATACTTTTTTATGAAATATTACCGAAACTTATATTGAGTTTAAGTTCTTTCACTTTTCCAGCAAAAGAAAACAAAATAAAAAGAAACAAAAGTAAAAAAAAAGATATTCTGACAAAAGGAGCGAAAAATAACTTCAGAAATGAATTATTTCTTAATACCAGTAAAAGTTAAATATATTGTTCTCACAATTGTATTGTCTCACAGAAAATACAGAACAACAATAATAGTTAGTTAAGTGTGTAATAAATTATTTGACTAAACGACAGAACAATTATTTAAAGTTATTGATACACATTATCATTAGAGCTGACAAAATATAAAAATTGGAATAAAAAAGAAATGTAACAAAATAAAACTTCTTGATAAAGACTTTTTGTAGGAATAAAAATATTATAGTCTTCTCAACAAAATTTTTGTGTCAAAAACTAAATGAAACTTAAAAAACTAAAATTTGTAAGTTATTGTAAAACTCATTTCTGATAATAACAATAATAAAATTTTTCAGATATAAAACATAATAACCAAAAAATAAAAGTCGAAATCTTTTCATACTATAGAAGACTCGGTTATAACTTTATAAGAATTTTTACTTTCTTTTTCACTTCCATTCCTTACCCGAAAGTCTTTCACATACACTGTAATGTCATTTATATACAAAGTTTTATGGCTGTGTTCAGTGGCGTAACATTAAAATTCTCATCAGAATAGTTAAGAATAAATTTCTTCCCCCAGTCTTTAGAATCATTTTTCAAAACCTATTGTCTGATGCCTTCATATATACTCTAATAATAATAGTTTTTTTCTCACTTAAAGAATATTCACCAGACTTTGAATATTATGTACATTTTGGAGACAAATATAATGAAATAATTGTTTTCCAGAGGTTAGTCATGTAAATCTAGTCTTTAAGCTCTGGGTCTCTCCCTTTGTCTGTTTTTTGGTTGTGTGCATTCAATTCAAGTTAATAGTATTTTTTCGTTTTTATTTTGCTTTTTTTTGTAACAATTTTCCCTCAACTTTCACATTAAATGTAATTTTCAATCATTTATTAACTCTAATTGTAATGACTTTTTGTGTAAATTAAAACCAAGAAAAAAAAATCTTGATTAACATTTTATACAATCGACGATTAATTTTTATCAGTTATTAAAACACAATTTCATTTTTACGAATACATAGGAATTCATATTATTTTAATTAAACATCTATTGTTTGTGACAATAAAGCAAATGAAGAAATGAATTATTAAGAAGTTGTTATTCAATACAAATATTCATTTATATTATTTTAATTCTGAATGACTGAATGTTTGAATATTAAAAATACACTTCAGGAGAGACAGAATTTTATATAACTCTCAGAAAATATATTCTTAATGTTTAGAATTCAAAGCAAACATAAAAATTTGATAAAAATCTTAATTGAATTTTAGTCATATAATTAGATTTATATTATTATTCTTACAATCATTAAAACTCCAGATGTATTTCAGTGTTCGCATTGAATTTGAAGTTTTATTTTAATTGAAAACAATTATTAAAATATATTTTTATCTCTTATGCTATGAATAAACTTATGATTGACTTTCATATAAACATAAATATTTTCCAATAGATTTGAAACTTTAATTTCATAATAGAACAGATGCTTTAGAGAAGAGGAACAGTTGATTGTTCTCAGAGATGAGATTTTTTTTTTTGACAAACTTTATCACAAATCTAATCGAAATATTCAAAACAAACACGAAATTCAATTTAAATACAGTATTATTATTATGTTTATCACTCAAACAAATCATTTTTATTTTTTCTTATCTAATGTTAATTTTTAGTTTAAAAAATTGTTTTTACTTTCATTCTGGGGTAAGCAATGCCAGTCTTAGGGCACTATTGCATAAAAATCAAGGAGAAGTTCAAATCTTATCGCAAAACAAAATTGGCTTTTTTGATGACGAGGGAGATATTTCAATATACCTTGCTTATCCCCGTGTTCTTCTCTATATAGAATTTCATTTTAAGTGTTATTATTATAGATCCGAAACAACAATTTATTCGCTTTAATATAATTACTTAAAGTCACGCAAATTATGGTTAGATTAAAGTGATTTACTTAACAGCGTATGAACAGCACAGATGAACAGACAAAACTGCCAGTTCCTATCCGGTGCCTCGCATTTACAAATTAGCTTACATACATTGAATTTATTATTATTTTTATTTGTGAACTTAATATTTTCTAAATATCAAAAATTATCTTTAAATTTAATGCTTTCGATAATTTGATTTTTAAAATTCAAAAATATTTGTTTTAAATATTAAATTAAATTAAATTCTTGTTAGACACTTTTATTAATGATTAGTTCGGATCAGATTCTAATATATCTTGAGTTGAATTTAATTCATTTAATATTTTTATTTAATAATTTGTTATTTTATTTTTTTCAAGTCTTTAACGTTAAGCTATAATATTATTAATGACTTAATAAATATACTGAAGTTTTGTTTGTGTAAAAACAAATTCTGTCAAAAAACTAAATATCTTTTGATTTATTTTGTTTGTTATATAACAAGAATTACATAAATAGTAGTTGACTTTGAATTTTTTTTCCAATTGTAGTAAAGGATATTTTATTAAATAGTTTACAAAAACAATTATTAGTAAATTGTTGTATATACTACAGGTGCTTAATTGAAAATCATATATAAAATTCTCAAAATTCTTCTCCAGAAAAAAAGAGGCAAAATTTGAGCTAAAAATGAAACTTTTAGTAGATTTTAAAATCGATTAAATATTTTTGTTTTGTTTTGTATTATATTTCTCTCTACTTAAGTGAAGAAAAATAAATTGAATGACTTTTTTAAACTCTTTCTTAATCCTGTTATTGGAATTGGTTTGTAGTTTGGATTTTTCAAAAGGAAAGAGACTTTTTTTCTAACTTTAAGTTTGAGAGTATATAAAAAACATATTTAATTGAAAAGATTTAGCGTTTGCTAAACAACATGACAGTCATAAAAAAGTTCTTAATTATTAAAATTATTTAAAATTAATTAACAGTATTTTATTTTATTTTTCTTCATTGCCATAATTATAGACATTAAAACTATATATAAATTTTTGTTTTTAACAAATTTAGCGCCAAAATAGAGGTTAATTGAAATTATATTAAAATTAATGCTTTTTTTTAAATTGAAAAAAATAATAAAAATAATTTGAAAAATATTTATAAAGTATTCTCACATGAAAAAAGGCAAATCAATTGATTTTGAAAAAATGAACTAGAAATTTAACGATTCATTAGATTTATTCAATTAATAGACAAGAAAAAATAAAGGTGAATAAGAAAGATGAAAAATTTTATTCCCATGATTAAAATCAAGTTTTTTCTCATCGACAGAAAAATTAATGTCATATAAAGTGACCTGAAATTTATGATAATTAATAAAAATCAAAATAAAATGTATTATCAAGTCATACGACTAATGAGATTATATTATGACATCTTTTTTTAGCTAACATTTAAATCAAAGGAGTAAAACATTAAAAAATAACAATAATTTGTTGGATGTTTTTGTCTATAATTTAAAAGTTGTCGTGAAATAACTTTTGGGAACTGGAAGTCGGAGTATATGTCTGACACAACACTGTTAGGGCAAACGCAGTGACCATTTGGACTGAAAACAAATTACAAATACCATTATATAAATAAATATAATTAAATTAAATGCAATTGAGTTTTACAGTTAGAGAGATTACGAGTCTATCGTATAGTATGGTTGGGTATATGTGCTCTACTGTGCAGTTACTGTAGTGTATGTTTCGGACGCATTAATTTAATTATTCCATTGGATATTACCTTAACATTAGAGAGCAATTAGTTTATTACACAAAATCTCGTTAGCCGTCAGACACACATACACTATATATGCATAGAGTGTATGTAATTCTATAGAAAATTCTGGATTTAATTTAAAAACAAAGCAATACAATAGAGAAGTTTGCAATAAATATATAGACATTAGAAGACAACTGATTTGCGACATTTAATATTGTGGACAATAGTTATACTTCTTTGGCAATTGATGTCACATAACATATATATCATGTGAATTGGTTTAAATACCAAACAAACAAATATTAGGCCATTATCTATACCATTATGTATAGTATGTTTTTCTACTTCTCAATGTGTAGTATCTCTGATGTTATTGTAATTGATTTCTTGTTCGTGACTCTAAACAAACCCAAGAATAAAATCCAATGAGAAAAAAGAAGAAATTGTGAATCCAATCACTCGAAGATTTATACACTTAGTTCCACAATAAGTATAAGAGTCGACAATACATAACAATTCTCTTCGCTTTTTGTTATTCATAATGAGTGTAATAGAGAAGCGATAGAAGAGAAGTGAACAGAAAGCACAGGAGAAAAACCATCGATAGAGTGAAAGGGAAGCGAAAACAAACAAACAAATTGAGTTGTGATGTGAGAAAAGTAAAAAAAAGAGATGAAAAAAGCAAAATTTGGAACACAAACAGACATTTTAGAGATGAAAAGCGTATCAATATTTTCTTCACAAATGCTAATCCGATTGTTTAGTTCGGATCTGTTTTGCATTTTAATCTTTTCCTCATAAACTGCATATAAAGTTCTCTATTCTGTTCTAACACTTTGCAGAATATATATATTCTGTAAAAGTTATTCTCTAAACAATGTTAAGAGAAATTTCTGTTTCCCATCTCTACACAAAAATTTCAAACACATAACACGTTTTGTATGTTTGCCTACACTTCTTCATCGCTATTAATCATTGATCTCTTTTACTGTTATAACAATACTGTGTTGTAATAGTGGACGAGTATTAACAGGTGTATAATAAAACTCATATATATAATACATAAAAATTCTTTATATTCATTCATTAATTTAAATTAAATTTATTTAATACTCTAATCCATAAAAACTATACATTACAATACGTTAGCGTATATAACAGTTTTCCAATCATATCCCAAACGCAATTAAATGCTTTTGTCTGTCTCTCCAATTAATTGTAAATTTAGTGATAAATTTTTATGAGAAAATATTTGTCTTCTTTTTATTCGGTTAATTGTACTCGTGATACGAATTTAGATCAATAGTATAATTAAGTTTTCTCATCATTATCTCTATATTGTCTTTATATATATTATATATATATTTGTTCGCAAAAGAGATTTTACGACATAATGATTGTTGACATTTGAAATGATTGCTCACAATCTAATGATATAAAAACCACTCTTTTTATAGACCCAATCATTAATCATTTGCAAACATTTCCTATAACTTATTTGTTTTTCCAAATTTTATTTCCCTATTTCTCAAGATTTATTAAAATATTTGGATTAAAAATTATTCTTTAATCATATTATTCTTTTACAACAAAAATTCAGAATATAGTTTATATATATAAATTATAAAGAAATTCTCAAAAAGCACAGGAGATTTTGAGTTTGAATTCTGTTTATCGATTTATTCATATATCATGTATTCATACACTTAATACATAAAATCCAATACAAGACATACAATATTGTCAATTCATACTCTCTTCCCATTGAGGTTAACATTCCTGTAATGATTACCAAAAAAAGGAATCAAAACTTATTTATTTATAGAAAAACACATTTTTGCTCACATATTGATTGATTCATATAATAGTAGAGAGAAATGAATTTTTTAACATTAAATTCCGACTCCATGTAAGTCACTATTTATAACAATTGAACTAAAGATTCGACTTTTTATAATCAATTCTTCCTTTTTTATTCTAAAGCACGACTAAAATTGATCATCGATTTCAAGAATAAAAGAGATTTTTATATATAATTTTGATGTGATTGTCAAAACTTGTTCGCAAAGTTTGTTTCCCACAGAAATACCTCATTCTCTGAATGAATAGTGTGGCAAAGCTTTCTTCTCAGACCAATCAATAACTGTTTTCTTGATATTCAATATTCTATACGTAATTGTAATAATTATAAATGTACCAGATATAGTCAAAAACCGAATGAGAAAAAAGTAAGAAAAGATCAGTCATCTTGTTGAATGTTTGAGGGGCTAACATATTGAGTGAGGTCCATTTGCCTATTTGTACTTTCGATATTTTCGATTATATTATATGAATAAGTTTTAGCTTCGAATTGGAATAAATGAAATTGGCTTTTAAAAAAAGAATACTTCCTGCTAAAAAATCAAAGTATCAAGTTAAAATCTTATATTGATTTCTCTCATTTTCTACTGATATTTTTTTAGCTTGGCAATTTTGGCATATTGACTAATAAAACTATCATGTATTTCTAACTTATTAATGGAGTGACCATGATTATCGTTTTCATTAATTAAATATTTATAGAAATTAAATAAACAATTTTAGCCAGCTTCAAAATTCATTTTCTAGAATATCAATTCTGAACAGAATTTTATCATTAAAATCGTTAAATTAGTATTTTATTCGATTATAGTTGAAAGCAGTGGTCGGGTCACTGAACCAGATTGTGCCAAACCTAAGAGTTCAGTTCAGTCCTATTCTAGGAATTACTCCAACAATTGCTACATTTGTTGCTAATTTAACTCTTGCCCTATCATGCCCGTCCCTGATCCTCCAGGAGGGTTGACAGTAGTGTGCAAGTGATGCGTTGGGGAGAGCTATGATATGATAGGCTATTAGTGTTTTTGAGGCCTTAAATATGTTCAGACTTTTAGACCACATTATACTTGCCGTCTCAACAAATGTATCAAACTTTTGAAAAAACTTTCAAAAAAGCATATATTTATACTATAGCTGACAGTAGTGAACTCTCACGTTTGGCACAGTCTGATTGGATGGGCCACAACTGGTTGGAAGCAATATTATAGCATTTTTCATTGCTATTAATCAATCTATCCTTTCTATTATTACTTTTATTGTTGACTTTAATTATCAAAAGATTTTTGGATTCAGTTCTCGTTTTTATATTGTTTCCCATTAATGAGTGGAACAGATTGTTTGAACACATCTTCTGATTAATGATTAGTTACAATCGAAAAGCGTATCTAATTTTTCTGATTTATTTATTTCTTTTATTATTTTATTTGCGCCCAAACTATAATAAATTATTAAATTATATTTTATTATCATTTTTTGTCACTTTTATTCATTAACTTATAGTCTTTAATGTCTTGTCTTAATGTCTATTCAGGTGTGGAATCACTACAAACTGTTCGTATATTATCTGACGATTACATCCGATTCGGTGATCCTCTTTGGCTTAATTGCAGCACTGATTTAAAGCCCAGTGAAATATATTCGACCAAATGGTTTAAAGATAGTCAAGAGTTTTATCGTTTTATTGTGTCAGACAAAGAGCCCAAAAGATTTTATAATACGACTGGCGTTTATCCGGACGTAAGTAATGCTATCTTTGCCTCCAATATAACTGAATCGAAATTAAAACATATAAATCATTAAATAAAGAAGAGATACAACGAAACAAAACAAAACAAAACAAAAAAAATTAAATAAACTTAACTCTAATCCAAATTTATATAAGAGTTGAGAGAAACAGAACTCAAACTTTGATTTAAACCGAGACTTAACTTCTATATTGATTAGTGAAATAACATTATATAAGAGAATATAAGAGAAATTTAATAGAAAATTCTCGGATAAAAAGCATTTATTCTTTTAGGAAAAATAATTGAGTTTTTCTTCTTCTCTTCTCATTTTATTTTTTTGTTTTTTAATTTTGTTTGACAACACATTTCAAGCACTTTCTTCTTAAATAAAACAAAAAACAACTGACAGTTTCCACTCATTTCCTAACGATTTAACTGAAACTTTTTTCTTGTTGTTAACTCTATTATTATATACACTTATACTCTAAGTCTGTGTTAAGAAATACAATCTCTTATCTCTAAATATCAGTTAGATTTTTATGAACTGTAAAATTGTTTATTACTCTTATTTATTCACATATTTTCAACGGCGAAAAAATAATACTTTCTATTTCTATGTGTTCTTCAAAAGTGTTTTTCAAAAAATTCTTTAATAAATAAGATTTACTTTTAATAATGAAAATTCTCCGACAATTCTCTTATGTATAACCGCTTGCAGGGCTTTATTTTCTTTGCTGAGAGAAAAGAGCATTTTTCTAATTAAGTTCCGGCAGAAAAAAAATTTAGCGAAATTTTTCAAAAGAGTTTTCAAGAATTAAAATAATTTTCTATGAAAAAAGTTTTAGTTTAAAGGAAGAGAACGGAAAAAAATAAATTAAGATCTTATGGAATGAATGGAAAAATAAGAAAATTTTCTGAACACAAAACTATACTCTTATTCGTGTATTCTCTTTAGAAATTATGGCAAAAATTTTTTAAATGATTTATAGCAAGGATTTAGTTTTTGTCATTCTTTATGATAATATCAAAAACAAATCCTTAAAATGAGTGGTTTTTTCTTCGCAACGAATCTAAAAATTATAATTTATGCGATATTTATATAAATAGATATTTTTTGTACAAAAAAGTTTATAAAATAAATTCCGACAAAGAATTACTCCTATATTAGAGAATAAAAAAAGATTTGCAAAATTAATGCACAAAAATATCTGTTCAGTAGAATATTCTTTGAAATAGTATTTTCTATCGGAATATTCTATATTTTATGCAATTATTTTGCAAATCTTTCTTTTTAAACTTTAATCTTTTAAATAATTGAGTAAAACATAAATCAACATTAGATTAAAATTATCTTCAGGTCATCACAAATATTCAGAACTTTAAATTATGACCGCTTTTATGTCTAAATTCTTGAGACGTCCTCAGAATATTGAATGGATTTTAGTATAAATTACAATAAATATAGTTTAGAACTAATGACTAAATTCTGAAAATTTAGTTTTCTAGCTTTGAAATTGTTTGAAATTTTTTAGATAATAAAATATCTAGTGCTAAATTTAAATTCAGATAATTTTTAAAACATTTTGTTAAAAACTTAAATGCTGAACAAAATATTCCATTGAATAATTGTCGTAAGGAATAATTCAAATATTTTATTTAAACTTTGTTAATTGAGAAATATTTTTAAAGGTTTGCTTTTTAAAAGTCAATTTTTATTCAAATCTTCGAAATAAAACTATATGTCTAAGCATTGGATCGATAGATAGTCTCACTTCAAGATTCTTGAATATCTATTTTTATAGAAAATATTATTTTTTAAGCAACAAAAAAAATATTTACAGAAAAATATGACTTAAAATAAATATTTGAATAAATAGTTTACAATTTTATTTATTCACCCAAACTCATAGTCATCCAAATCTCATGAGGGAAATGTATATCTGGAACAAACGGACTTCCAAACAGAGGGTAATTATCGGTGCGAAATATCAGCAGAGGTTGGTTTTCAAACAGTTCAAGACATCAAATACATCAAAATTTATTGTAAGCAACAAAAAAAAAAATAAATATTTTTCCGTTAAATTTGTTTTATTATTATATTTTCATTTTTTTCAAAACTAACAAATTTATATCAAATATTTTTAATGCATTGAAATTTTTTTCTCGTTTCTTCAGTGTATACTTCAGTAGATTATACTAAAAGTCAATTTTGAAAATTGTATTTTAAAAACATTTTGATGAGATTTCATATTTCAATTTAATATTTTTTGTTGTGTTATGTTTCAAAAAAAGTGGGAAAAGAAATAAAAATTCAAATGAATGGAAAGCAGAAAATTATTTGTATAATAATTCTGTTTTCATTCAAAATCTATTCAAACCTAAAGTTTGAAGAAAAAAACAAGAATTTTATTATTCATTCTATTGATTATAATAGAAAAGAAAATAGTAGTGAATGAATAAAAATTACACATAAGTCAAAAAATATTCAGAATCTTATATATTTATTATCAGCAAGGGTCGCCAAGTCAGAGGGGGTATAGAGTGGGGGTATTTTGAGAAAATTTTCTCTAAATTCCAGAGGGATATACCAAATTTCAGAAGATGAAAAATGCACAGGGTAAAAACAAATTTTTGTCTGTAGCACAAAAAGTCAGAGGATATTTTGCAAATTTCAAACTCATGGGGTATTTAGGCTAAACCCCTCCCTTGGCGACCTTCTTATCAGTGATATAATAGAATATAAGAATCTTTTAGAGTAAAAGTAAAAAATAATATTTTCACAAAGTATTTAATGCATCACTGCTTTACTTTTGTCACAACTTTTTATTGTTTATCAGAAAATTTTGTTTTGTTTATATATATATATACTTTGTTGCTTATAGTTAGTGTATAACGGATTCGGGCAGATGAAATTTTAAAAATCGGCGGGCAGTTCCGGGCAGACCGAAAAATTTGAGTA